>CAKALG010027352.1:3242-34570 GCA_916700815.1 Helicolenus hilgendorfi | reverse complement strand
AACGCGCGCTCACTCCACACTGAAGAAGAGTTAGTTTAGCTCTGAGAATATCTAGTGAATGCACAGGGGACGTTTGTGCAGAAATAAATGCTGCAGTTCCTCCAGACCAACGGAGCTTTCCCGTGTCTTGTGAAGTGACGGAACTCTTCAGAGAGTTATATCACCCTCTCGTTACCGACCGGGTGCGGTGTCTCCTCTGCTAAGCAGCTGAAATATAGAGTGATATTGTGCTTTTAGCTGACGTGTGTCGCCTCACTGTTTTGAGCAATGCTCGTTCAGGTATATTTTGAGCGGGCAAGCGCGAGCCTGACGCTGACTTTCGTTGATTTCACGGCCACAGGTGTCGCTGTTAAGAAGCATTTCTTAAAGTTACAAATAGTCCCTTTAAATTGAGATGCACTTATCGATCATCATCATTGCGGGATTGTTTGCAGAAATTTTCATTTTTAAGATGATAATATACAAAATACATGTAGACAATTGTGTATTATTTTTGTTACAATGCTTTGCAACAGCAGGGCTTCTACAGTGTTGCCGTTAAAGATAGTCTTTTAAATATAATTAATCTATAATTTGATATTTATAATGCTTTTATTCTGATCTGTAGCATTGTTACACTTTTTAAAGCAATAATCTCTCATACTGCAGTTTGCTGGTAAACCTGTAATGTGAACACTGGTGATCCATGTCTCTACATCACTCCAGAGCGGATAACTGTAAGTGAGGCGCTGCTGGGAAATTTAACATGGCTAATGGCAGACAGCTGCAGTGCATGCGGTGCATCTCGGAGTGGGAGTGTGTGAGAGACGGTGTCGTTTTGCCTAGTCAGGCCTTGGCATATGAATCCTGAGCATTGTTCAGTCTCAATTCAATCCAGCTGCAACATCAACAGAAGCTGCAGTTTCTTTACTAAGTACACAGTGTGAAGTCTCCATGTTTATCCAAAGAAGATTGTTGATCTTGTTATGGCTTTTGAATTTCAATAAGCTTTCAATTCATTGAAATTTTTCCTTTTTTTTAAATCTTTTTTTAACAGAATGAAATATCACAGTTTTTGAAAATGGAAATTTAGCTTTTCAAACTGACAAACTTCAACTGGATTCACCACACGGTAGAATGTCATTTCATTACCCGAACTATGATCCTAAGATGTTTTTCTATTTTATTTCAAATCTTGTTCTGTGTTTTTCCTTGCAGACGGTGCGCCATGGTTTTCCTTACCAGCCCACTTCTTTGGCCTTTGACCCTGTGCAGAAGCTCCTGGCCATCGGCACCAGGACAGGCGGCGTACGGATGTATCCTTTAACCCTCATCTGCTCATCTCCTCCCTTACTCTTGTCTGGAGACACACTAGAGAACTGTTGGTACTGCATCACCTTGTTGGGGTTTATTTCGCAACAATGACCCGCCAGCTGTACATTATCCCTTACTTATCACATTTAAACATTAAATGAGTGCTCACATTATTATTATAATTTTGACAATGTAAGAGGTAATGCAGGTATTTTTGAGAAACTGATCCCTTATAAATAGGGATGTCAAAGTTAACACGATGATAACACATTCATGCAAATTTGTTTTATCGCAACTAATTTCTTTAACGCATTAAAGAAAACCTGTGATTTTTATACTGTAGCAAACTCAGTTTTATAGCTAGAGTGAAGATACTTGCATCATATAACGCTCCAAATTTACGCTAAATTTTGTCATGGTCATTGTCAAAAGGGTCCCTTGACCTCTGACCTCAAGATATGTGAATGAAAATGGGTTCTATGGGTACCCACGAGTCTCCCCTTTACAGACATGCCCACTTTATGATAATCACATGCAGTTTTGGGGCACATTATAGTCAAGTCAGCACACTGAGACACTGACAGCTGTTGGGCTGCAGTTTGCCATGTTATGATTTGAGCATATATTTCTTTATGCTAAATGCAGTACCTGTGAGGGTTTCTCGACAATATTTGTCATTGTTTTGTGTTGTTAATTCATTTTCAATGATAAATATATACATACATTTGCATAAAGCAAGCATATTTGCCCACTCCCATGTTAATAAGAGTATTAAATACATGACAAATCTCCCTTTAAGATACATTTCTTACAGATAAAAAATGTGCGATTACTTTGCGATCAATCGCGATTAAATATTTGAATCAATCGACAGCCCTACTTATAAAATGTATCATCCCATCTGTGATTTTTTTTTGGTGGTCTTTGTTAGGCAGGAAAGAAGTTAATGTCAAGTTATTATTTTTATCATAATAAGAACAATGAATTAATTAAGGCATACTTCTAAACAAAAATACCCAATACACAAATTAAATGAAAATATGTACTAGACATAACAGATGCACATGTAATAACACTGATATTTGTGAGTAATGCATATATATATACTAGTACGAGGAGAAATTACAACATTGTTCACAGAAATAGTTCATCTACTCTACTCTACTACACAAACCTGTGGCGCAGCTATAGTGTGTCTCCAGACGGGGGCCTTCCTCCCTCCATCCCCTCCCCCCTCATCCGTTAATTCTCCTCTCCTCTTTCAGCCCTGTCATTTCATGATTCTCGACTGTCATGTCGCAGGCTCAGAACTGTCCATCCAACCGCCCATCCCCTGGGTCACCCGGTCACGGGGGATGGGAGAGGAGATGTGTGAGAGCAGCCCAGGTAGGAGATTACACCCTCATAAATACCCAGGGTTCCCAGTATGCCTTTAGGGAAGCAAGCAATTATTGATGCTGCAGCAGCCGCACTGCTGCTGGTCCTGCTGGGGTAATAGACGGACAGAGTGATTTATCTGCCGAAAGAAACGGAGATAAAAAAGACATAGTGACAGAGGAAAGATGTGACATTGTTTTAATATTTGAAAGAAATGTAGAATAGGAAGCTCTCTCTAATGAATGCCTAACTGTGCTGCGATTTCAGCTGGATGGAAGCCCTTGAGTGACTTAGCATTTGTATTGACATGCTGCACACACCTTCATCTGCTCCCATGTGGCCTGTCACTGACTTTCTCTCTCTCTCTCCCTTTCTCTCTGTCTCTCAATTGCATGCTTTCACACACACACATTCCTCTATTGTGCTGTTTCTCATTCTGCCTCGCCCCTCAATCACCTTTTCCCCCCATGTTATTTCTGCTTATTTATTCAATTCACCCTTCCTCTGTCCTTCACACCCTGATTGAATATTCTTCCTTTTCTTCCCAGTGCTTTGAACATCTACCTTGCCATCTTCTGTCATGGTCTCTCTTTGTGTTTTTTTCTTTTCTAACGCGTTTCTCCTCTCCATGCCCGTCCCTTTGTAGCTGTATCGGTACCGTATAGTAGTCATCGCAGGAATTTCTCATGCTCCATTTCTACTTCATAAATGGTACAATAGCAAGTCCTGCCTTTTGCAATTTTTTTTCTGCATCAATGCTATGTTAGTGTTGCACACACAATCAACCGTGGATATCTCACCATTTCACCAGATTTTCATTTTTCTCACCCAGTCTCCCCCTAGGGTGGAGCACCGTGTAAAACAAGCAATTTCAAGCTAGCACCCTGTCTCTCTCTCTTCTTTCTCTACTATTTGTCTACTGTGACTGACCCGATACCATAAACGCTGCCTTGTACTGTAGCAACACATCGTTATTTGGCAGAAATATATATTTTGTTCCCGTTAAGAAATCTGTATCGATCTCACGGGGCTCAAAGTTAAACATTCAGATGACACTATTGATCGCCTGTGTGGGACTGCAGTTATGTGGGCTCTCTGCGGGAGGTGCCTCTTTCCAGTGTGTGGTGTGTGCATGTCTCCCTGACTGCCTGTGTGTGTGTGTGTGTGTGTGTGTGTGTATACGGTATGTGTGTTTGTGTGCGTCAGTAAAGTCAGGAGAGTGATCAATATATCCAAGTTTCCATTGGGTGTGGTTGCTATGTCAGAAAAGCATTGTGTTAATAACCTGTTAAAAACCTGGACACTGGCTCCAGTAGAGTTGTGATTTATCTAGTGAAGTGAGATGATACAACTAGTGTGCCCTATAAATCTGAGGGATGTGAGTTAGGACCGATCCAATCCATTATCGGTATTGGGTTCTGCCGATATCGGCCTGACGTTACTGATCCATATAAATATGTAATAGTGGCGGAGAGTATCCCTCCGGCTATATTTGGACAGCTTCGAAGAAACTAGCGTCTCTAGTGGCTGCTCCAAGCCCAGAACCTTGTGGGTCGAGGAGAGTCCGACTCTAGGGCCCATAAACAACACATTACTACTGTTTGTATGTTCACAGTGATGGTCCTCCAACTTTCAACCAAGTTGAAACAGGACAGCCGGCCTGTCGTTTATTTTGTCACAGTGACGATTTTCTGGCTCTTTAAACGGACGGTGAGAGTCACTCACGGTGCTTTTTTGTCCACTTGCCACTGTGGCTGGTGGATTCCTACCAGCCACTCGATAGACTGCTATTGTTTTTTAGGCTGTGAACTTAACTAGAGTTTATAAACTGACACGGCCTGCCGTTTGTTTTATCACAGTGACGGTCTTCTGGCTCTTCAAACGGACGGTGAGAGTCTCAACAAACCATTACTTTAACATTGACTTCTAGTGGGTATGAATAATCGAACCCCTCGTATATTTATATATGTTTATATCCATTACTGATTTTATGTGATGTAAGGTGGCCTTGGGTGCCATGAAAGGCACCATTAAAGGTCTTATTGCTATTATTATTATATTGATTGATGGCGATTTACCGCTCACCGGGCACAGAGACCCTGTTTACACCTGGCATTAACATGCGTCTTGGGTGATCGGATCACAGAGGACAGCTCTAAATACGTGTAAACGATCACCAAGACAATCATCATCAAGTACATCAAGGACATCGAGTATTGATTTCTGATCATTCAAACCACTTGGCGAGGTGGTCTGGGATGCATTTGACCACATGTCTTTAGCAGTGTTAACGCTAATGTGTCCTGATGCGTTCCCTACCAGGACACAACAGGAAAATACGTCATCAAAGCCTCATGTTGTTCCTGCTTTTTTGTTGGATTTTGGATTTTGGCCATATTGCCTGCTTTCCAAGGAAACATCAGGAGTATTACCTTTCACCTCTCTTTCATGATAGAACTAACCAGTCAATTTCTTTTTCATCCAAAACCTCAAAAGTGAGAGGATGTGGAGTTAAATAGGCTTAGTGTTGTGTCTGATGTAAGACTTTAGTATCCAAAGCACATTACAAAACATAAGCTCACTATGATCACACTGAGTACATCATACGTTTGAGAAAGGCTCATGCCTTTAATAATATAATCTTATATTTACCATTCATACAATGTAAAACTGAAAAAAACAAATGGATCAACATGTTTATAAGCATTAGTACTCCAAATAACATTGAACCATTTAATAGGTTGAGAACTTTACCAAGTTTTTGCAGACATGCTGTGTTTACTGATGACACTGAATCGTGCTGCACAAACAGCACCCTGGCGAGTAAATCATCGGTAAAACAATAGACCAAAAGGTTAAGAAAACCAACTCAGGTGGGCGTGTATTTGCATAAGGTGCTGAAGTACATGATGTACATTAGGCAGATTGAGGGGTTGTTAAAATCCCGGCTGATTTCAGGGCTAGAAAAGAAAAGCGGCAGAAAAGTGAGTGAGGGAAGGGAGCAGGTAGAGAAATAAATAGAGTTATAGGAAAGGAGAAAGAGATAAAGGTTGCATTAGAGAACATGTATAATGGTGCTGTGTGCTGTTTTTCAGGAACATAACAATTGTTCGTTGGCTGAAAGAGAGAGGATATGATGTGTATGAAATGTCCATGAACATTACACCTCTTTGGTTAGAAAAAACAAATGTAAGTGGCATTGGCAGTGCCAATTTGTCACCAAATACATTGGGATTGAACACATAACAATGATATCCATGTTTTAAACAGTCATTTTAGAAATGTACTTATTAGGAACATCTGTAAATGTAACTCTCGCAGAAAAGCCTCTAAAGATGGGCTCAGATTAGACCTTGGTCGGTACCGATTTTCGGCCCAGATTATATTATCTGGTAATGTGAGGGGTGTACAGATCCAGTCTTAAACCTCCCGAACAGATCGCGGTCCCATCGGGGGCTCCGATAATTTCAAACATTTTTGATATTTAGGAGTTAAAATCTTATCTTATTACGTCAGTACTTTCCGAGTGGGACCACAATAGCCAATGAGAGAGACAAGCCGGAGCTACTGTTGAGATATAAAACCGACTCCAGTTCTCGCTGAAGAATAGACGACCCGTGTTGACCGCGTCTCCCCAACCACACCTCATCTAGATTAATTTAGCCTTCTGCATTTGCTTTTTGCAAGTTGTAGCGTGAGAGAGATCACGAGAGGTGGTGCGTTGCTCCCTCTGGCACGATAATCTTAATCTTAATATCCTGTAGTGTGTGATGCATTATTTTCAAATTGCAGTGTGTTGTGCATGTTTGAGATTAGCGAGAAGAACATCTGTGAAGATTCTCCGTATGTTTGTGTGATGCAACTCGATTTCAAAATCAGTTAGGATTTTAAAACTTCTGTCGTCTGAGCCCAGTTTAAAGTGGGAACTCTCTCCTGATGCAAATTCATAAGCAACCACATAACCCTGTGTGGTAAACTACTGTAGTATTCTGTGTGATTTCCATTCCCTGAATGACAAATCACTTTTTTTTCTCAATCATGATTTTGCAGTGGGTGGAACTTAAACCCTGTGGCTACAATCCGTTGTGTGCTGATTTGTTTTGGACAGTCTTGTTAATGCCTGCAGTGTGTCAAAATGTCACAGTAGGACCGGTCCTGCTCTGGTGAATGGTGCATAGTGACGATGTCATCAGGGTTGGCGCAGTGGGTTGGCAATGAGGCTCTCTGCAGTGGGCTCCTAGGACACTCCTCCTCCTGCCTGGGGCGAGATTACCAAAATATGCTGAGATTTGGTTTATTGAGAGCAAATAGAACAGAGAAAGAGCATGACAAGTGTACGTGTGAATGTCTGTGTGTGTTTCGTTCTCTATTTCTCTGCCTAAACCCCCGTGTCCGCTTGCCAAGCGTGCATTCATGTGTGCCGTCTACCTGCGTCAATACCGCGTGTGTCTGTGCACAAATGTAAACGTGTGTGTGTGCGCTGGTCTGTTATTGGTGCTGGTTTGTGTGTCGGCGCAGTGAAAGTGGATGTAGTTTCAATAAAGGGTTCAGGTAATAGAATTGCCCAGAGTCTGATAGACAGTCAGTTCTCATAACAGTCAATCTGATCAGAGAAAAGGAGAACAAGAATGAGGTACGAGACGGAGAGAGAAATGGAAAAAGAACAGAGGGAGGGAGGACGAGGGCTCGTATTGATATCAACAGCTTGTTTATAAAACATGTGACAGGTAAAAATTGATCCATGTCAGTGGCGGAGCTAGAGCAATATTCATGGGGTGGCAAGGCATTTTTAGGGGTGGTATCCTTGGAACCACCACTGATCCACCTTAAACGGCAATACTATAATTCATTTTTTTTTGACACATTACTAAGGCCTGGTTGTTGTATTAGACTCCATTCATTGTAGCTAGTGTATGTGTACCTAATAAACAAAGTGTCAATAATACTGAAACATGATATTGTTAGCTGTGGTAAACATCTTTGATGCTGATTCGTAATGTCTCTGGATGCGATATCAACACTGAAAATATCAATAGACTTGACTAAAGCTGATATTGCATGTCCCCTTCTATCAACTCAAGGCACTGTCAATACTTTTGCCCCGCACATAAATGTGTTGACGGTGCTGAGTAGTCGAGATGAGTTAGCCGGCGTTGACAACAGTCCTCCGCTCGTTGCTAGGTAAGAGGACCACTGCAGCTTCACTTTTGAGGACAATTCCTCCCATCAGCAGCCACATGTTGTTCAATGACCAGCAGCAAGCAATTAGTAAACCTAATTTGGTCAACAGAGCGTGAGCGGACAATAGGAGGTCACTCTGTGTAAACACACAGCTACTGTTACAGTCCATTATTAATCACAGACTCGTACTGTGTGTGTGTGTGTGTGACAGAACAGCTTTGCAGTGCCAGTTAGACAAACAATACCATCAGATAGTCATCAATTAAGCATTCGTCGTTTTCACACTGTGTCATTGGCTTAGCTGACTGTGTGAGCAGGCCTGCAAACATAATGACTTTTTTTGCAATCAGCTACTACAGAAAGCGGCCTGTGTCATAATCACATGCTACCCAGATCAAAAGTGTTGGGTGTATTTGCACGCATCATGCTCTATTTACATAATTTCCATCACCGCTGTCACCGCAAACTCTGTTTCCAAACTTGAGCTATAACACGCATAATCACGAGACATAAGTCCCGCCTAGTGACTCACTTGCTCTTGATTGAATTACAGGTAATAGGATTTGCAGCCCTCTATTTGTAAACTAGAGTAATGGCAGTTTTTACTGGCACCAAAGGTGAGCAAGCAAAAGTGCTGCTCTGGTAGCGGGACGGAAAAGGGATGAAGCAGCAATATTAAGCTGCTCATAACCGCACGCTGCACTCTATCCTTACTTTACCCTTGTAGGGTGCACGATAATAGAATTAATGCCTCTACCCTGTAGTTCACCCCTGGATTAAAGGAAAAGTAATACAAGCATGGCGGTTTATTTTAAATAAGAATGAAGTATAGCAAAGTATATTTTACTTTAATCATAGAGCACTTTTTAAAAACCATCGCTTCATGTTGTTTCTTCTATTTTTAGCCTGAGCAACACCTCTTTAATGTTTCACAACACACAACGGCAGATGTTGACTGTTGCATGTTTGCCTGTGACTGTGGAAACTTCCACGTAAGGTGAGATCACATGCACAAGATGTAAAATGAGTGAGAGGGCTGTGTTTTTTCACGCAGCGATTAAGTCGGTCTGAACGTGGTGTTTCGCTGAACCCCTTTTCAACTAAACAGATGAGGTCCTATATTACTTTTTAATGGTACAAAGGTACTAGGTTTGACACCAGATTATGTACGAATCTTCTTCCATCTTGTATCATTCTACATCTTGTATTTATTAGGGGTGGGAAAATAAATGATTCGACTTTTTCCCATGGTCTAGTGTTAAAAAAGTGAACAAATATTGTAGTAATAGCTTTTCGCAATACGTATCGAATCGTGATAGTATCGTGAGATAGGTGTATCGTCCCATCCGTCGTAAAACACTTTGTGTTTTATATCATGCATCTTTAAACCTCTTCTTTTTTACTGTTGTACATCATCTGCCCTTCATAATATGCAGATAGTAGCAGATAGTATACGAATGGTAACTGGAGTTTTATTGTTGTTTTGGTATCATGTTGTCTTAACATGTATTTGCTAATGGCCTGCATCCGTGGTGTTTTAGTGGTCTCATTTTGTCTTTTTGTCGGACTTCTTTTAATTAATCCTCATCTTTCCTCTGGGTTCCATTAACACTGGTGTTTTCTGGTTTGGTTTGAAGACCACTCATTTCCGTCCTGCTATATAATGATCCCATCTAGAGTACCATTCAGACAGGAAAGTAGTTTGTTCATCTCTGTCACAATGACAACCCTTTGTCACTTTGGTTTTTCGTGTCCCATTGACTGTACATTTTTAGCTGTAAAAAAGAAGGTGGAAGAGAGGCAGGGTATTCTGTTTCTTTCTTTCCTCTCTCACCTGTCTTGGCCTCTGTTTTTCTAATATCTTTGCTTTCTCCTCCTGCCTTCTTCTACATCCTGTCTCTCTTCTTCATCTTCTTCCTCTCCTTTTCACCTCCCCTACACCCTTTTTCTTAAGGTCTTCCCTTTCTCTGGCGCTGTATATTTCTGAACATGTATGTGTGTGCGAGAGTGAGAGACTTGATGAACAGTCTGCCCAGACTGCATAGGAACGTCTGTGTACAGTTGCACTGAAAATACAGCAATCATAACTGCTGGAGCCGGAGCTCTGGACTCCTATGAGTCATGTAATGATATGCAGGGTTTCCGCCAGAAAAGTTGTTAGGCCAGGTGGCGAGTATCTTTTGACGGGGGCCGGCGGCCAAGGATGTTTTTTGACGGGGGCTTCGACAGACTGATGGCAGCATTACGGTATAGGGCCCTATAGGTTCTGTTATAACAGAATCACAGACAGAGTCATGGCGGCGTATCAGCTTCTGACAGTTTGGCTAGCTATCTAAGGTTGCGAGGTAACGCTAGCTTGTGATAGTTGGAAGCGTGAGAGTAAAAAGCACTGATCTCAGACCCACTGTTTTCCTATAGTACGTTCACATTTTAACCAACAGGTGTCACTGATGAGCTTTCCAACCATTATATTCCATTTCCAACCGAGCCGCCCCACTTTAATTTAAAAAAAACATCTTAAAAACACATAAAGAAAACTGATTTCTTAGGCTTGGCAGGGGGTCGACTTAGGCCCAGTGGGCTTCATGATATGATTACATTTAGCAACACATATTATACAGTGTGTTACTGTCAAAATAATCACGATTGATTGCTGTAATTTATAATAACTTCGCTATTAAAGAGACCAGTGTGTGTCCGCAATGCATCCCATATCCCTGCCTCCTCCCTGGCATTTTCAATAAAGTTACCGAATAATTTTTCACTTTCTCCACCATCCCAGTGTTACAAAAGTCTCAGAAAGTGTTTACTTAAATGCTCGAACAGGAGCACTTGCAGTTTTGTGCTGCAACGCAATGCTTCAGATTTACTGCCAATAATCACCTAGTGTGGAACACAGTGTAAAACCCAGTGCGTTTGATTTCAGGATACCAAAATGTCACGATTATATGATTAAAGTGTGTTGATGTCAAAATGTTACACAATTGTTAAAGCTGTGGGAGGCAGGACTGTGGATGCACATGTGTGAAAGTACTTTGTGTAGTTAGTTTCAGCTTGATTGCGTTCATTTCATCTGTAGCCACTGAAGTGTTAAATAGCAGCTTGAGGAGGAGAAGCCTTTTGTCCTGATGCAAATTAGGACACTCTGTGTAGAAAACTATTAGGTATATCAGTCGTCCATATTATGCAGAAATCCATCCATTCAGCCATCCAGTTTGATGTTACAGTACGTTTTGCTTTCGGACAAGCTGAGTTAATATTGTGAATTCTCTGCTCTCATCTTTAAATCAACCATCTGTGCTCTCACTATGGTTTCAATAATTATTTACAACCTCCTCATCTTCTTCATTCATATCCCCTCCCAGTTGCCAGTTTTTGGTTCTTCGTCCGCTCCGCTAGGGACGGCGAGGTAGTCGAGGGATGAAAGGTCAGCTGCCTATTAATAGCAATACTGAGAATAGTCGAGGAAATGCCACTGGTATACGTTCACAGTTCACCTTCTGCTAAATGATACACTGCAAAATGTAGACAATATGACAGGAGACGTTAGAGTTCAACTAACAGCTAGAGTCAACAGAGATCAGGGGCTTCTTAGACCGTTTATGGACTATATGCACTGACTCTTACCTATCATATATATGGAGACATCATCATTTTATTTCTTTACATAAATCCAAATGTGTGGTATTCCAAGAAAAAGGGCGTCACCTAGGCTAGAGCAGGCAGGCTGACCTTTGCCTTTATCTGATGTGTACAGACTCGCTGACCTTTACTGCACAAAGGTCACTGAAAGCTTCTGTGAATACTGTACTGTACAGTGAAAAGAGTGAAGAAGAAAGAGTGGGAATGGGAGATAGGCAGAGAGGTTGGAGAGTCACTGGCCTGCATCAAAAGATAACATTTTATCTCTCAACAACAAAAGCTCATTTTACCCATACACACGACCACCTATTACTCCCAGTTGCCTGCTATTATGACTCGTTTCTGAAGCATGGTTCATTTTGCAGAACGCCGACTGGTAGCCTATTTGAGGTTTAGTTAAGAGGACTTGTTGTGTAAATAAAATAGTATTTTGTTTCTCAGTGAAGTGACAGTGTTGTGCCGAGATCCGTTACTCATCGGCCCTCTGGCTCATGAGGCTGCTGCGCACACTCGCATGTGCCCACACACAAACAAACAATGAAAGTCTCCTGATGTTTTCTGGAGAATTTGGCCTCTTCGGTGACACCTCATCGACTGTACCTTACCCTCCAGCTGAGAGGAACGTGAAATGGAAGCAAAATGAAATGTAAAAAAGAGGCCTGTATGAGTCAGCGTGACTGCATACATGTGTGTGTGTGCACATGTCCATGCATATATGTGAGCCTTGAATATCCTACCATAGCAGGTGGGTGCCTTTAGTGGGTAGAAGGTACACAAGGTGCAGAGAGAGAGAGAGACGGAGAAGGTACCACAGAAGCTGTAAGTCAAAGACGTATGGCTCTATTTTTGTGACAGCACGCCGTGCGAGGTGCAACACGGACGTTTTTCCCATCATGCTGTATGAAGGCATTCCCCTTTCAGCTGATGAACTGCAGGTCTGTGATCCAGCTGCAGTCTCTAATTGGCAACCCTAATTGGAGTCAGGCACATTGTCAATCTGCAATTATTCACGTCAGATCCACTGGCTAAATTTGTGCGACCAGCACCAGTCAGTTGCAAAATAACCCCGCATACGTCTGTGCTCTTGTCCACATCATTCTACGCTGTTTCTTAAGCAGTGTGAACTAACACAAGGGTTGGAGACATTGTAAAGTATTTAATTCACACAGGAGTATACAAAAATTGGCTTTATCGTGTGGTTATTTCATATAAACTATTTATTTATAGAATTACCAGAAAACATGCTCTATTATAATATATTGTTATATATCAAGATATGAAATGACCTATATTGTGATAGAAGATTTTGGCCGTATCGCCCAGCCCTACTGCATGACCTCGTTTTGACTGCGCTTCACGTCTTTACAAAAAACGGAGGTTGACAACTAATGTCATCATATTTCTCTGCTGTCCCCTATATAGTTTCTGTTTGATGAACCTCTTTTAATCCATTTAGAACTACACCCACCCAGTAAACCCTAAGGATGCAAATCTTTAAGCCGCCTTAGTTGTAATTACACCGTGTATTCCATCTCCACTGTGGACTGTATTCATATTCTGGTATTTAGCCTCTTTGCCTTCTAATCGTCTTCATCAGTATGATTTTCTGTTCATGCATTTTGATTTCCCATCTCGTCTTTCTCACGCTATCACATTTTTACCAGATTTATATTTTAGTGGTAAGGATGCAAATGAAGCCAGGGCCCGACTGAATAGCGGTCATGCCGTTATCATCACAAACCGAAAAAGAAATTCTGCGAATGCAATTAGTTGCGCTGCCAATGCAATGGTACATGTAATCTTTAAGTCTTTAATTAGATCAGATTACATGTCCTTTTGAATTATGTGATTTGGCATGTTGGAACTTGATGTTTACGCCACGTGACGGCGAGGTGTGTGCGTGTTTGCA
This sequence comes from Helicolenus hilgendorfi, assembly GCA_916700815.1. Taxonomy (NCBI): domain Eukaryota; kingdom Metazoa; phylum Chordata; class Actinopteri; order Perciformes; family Sebastidae; genus Helicolenus; species Helicolenus hilgendorfi. The sequence continues at coordinate 21,168 of CAKALG010027352.1, read as the reverse complement.
TACTGAGCGTGGTGCCGCTTGTAAACACATTACGTAACGCGTAGCTCGCTTCATCAGACGCAGTGAAAGCATATGAAGAGAGTGACTGAAAAAAATGGAAGGATGTTTTGGAGTCTGTGTGACAGATAAGAGACAATGAGCCGCTCTGCATTCTTATCTCGGCGCCCAGTTATGTCACGTGGAAAACTGTGTGCATCGCAACACAATGGAGGAAGATAGGGCTGTTAGATCTATGTCTGTGTGGCATTACAGCGGGATTGAAAAGTCAAGAAGCAATAGGAACGGTAATGAGGGATAGCTTTTGAACAATTCCTCTCTCTTTTAAGTAGTCCAACACGTTTTCAGGGGATTGTCATGCTAGTCGCCTTTAAGTGATGCAAATGTAGACATTAAAATGATCTAGGCCTATTTCTAGTTACCGGCATGGAGGGTAAACAATGTACTGCTGTTGACAGGGACAGCAGCGAAACGTATTTTATCCACCTAAAAGAAAGACCCACCTAAATAATTCAATATCTGTTTAAGTGTACGCTATATTTAGAATGTTTTCCGAAAGGGAACTGAACTGAATGTGAAACTTATCTATACGTTTTTGAGTGTTGGCTTTGAAGAGAGCATAGAGTAGTTTTAGTTTCAGTTCAGTTCCCAGTCTGAAAGGGCTGTCTGACACCAAAATAAAACGGTGAAAATATTCTAAATATATCGTACACTTAAACTGATATTGTTTTTTTTTTTAGGTGAGCCTTTCTTTTAGGTGTCTAAAATACGTTTTGCTGCCGGCCCCGTCCACAACAGTACATTGCTTTGCTACGGTGCGGTAACCCCTGTCTGCTTCTCCAAGCTGAGGGCGTACCGACCGTCATCTACTGTAGGTAATACACTGACTACAAATAAGGACATCGTACAACCCAACTTCAAAACACCCAAACTATCCCTTAAAGTGTAAGTATGACTGGCACAACTTTTGCCGATGCTGAAAGTGATGTCCTACTGCACTGTTAGTTGGAGTTTAACTGGAGTAACTGGAGTTTGCCATTTCACATTCACATTGACATGTTTAACTCCCTTTGTTTTGTTTTGTTAGGACACATTTGCTATTGTGAGGACAAATCATGATCCTCGTTCTTTTTTCCAAAGAAATAAAAATCGGTGATGCAACACGTGTTGCTGTGCGTGTGTGTATGTGTGTGTGCGTGTGTGTTTGTGTGGCAGTGACATAGAGAAGGTGTGAGGGAAGGATTTATTGCCTGAACAACGGCATTTGTTAAAGGCTGCTAAGTCTGAATTACAGTTCTGATTAGAAGAAAAATCTTTCTAAAGCCTTTTCATCAAGGATTAGAATACAGAGATATTACCTTTTAGACATCACTCAGCTTTTCAAATTAGTTTTTTGAGCTGGAAACATCCTGAACTAAAATTTAATATTCATGCACACATGCTGCATGTGCCTGGACGGATTTTGAGCTTGTTCTGTAATGGCCAATAGAAAGCTTTCTAGAAGTGTTTTTGGCATCCGTCACTCGCACATCTCACAGAGCAGATATGCTACCATTTTATTAAATGTATCAATCCACACTAACCTGCGTTTTTAACGCTTTAAGGATATTGTTGTTGCGTTTAACGAAGCTGCATAGACAGCTGTTTAAATCACACAAATGTCACGCTGTATATGTGTTTTGAACTGCTTATACATCATGTCATCATATTGTATACATTAAGACTGTGTATTGGCAAGAATCCAGCGATACGATACGTAAAATTTGATAATCACCATTACAGTTTTTTACCAATCTATTCCTCAGGTTTTCCAGTTTCATATGATGCCAGTATCTTCACTCTAGCTTTAAAACTAAGCAGCTGCATTTGGTGCCCGATGGCGGGCCGTCGGATTTTTAAGAGGTTAATTAAAAATCAATGCAGTGTTTTGGAGAATCGATACAGTATCGCTCAACATAATATCGCAATTCTCATGTGTATTGATATTTTCTAACACCCCCTAGTATACATAGGAGGTCAAACAGCAGTAATGTTTCTAGGCAGTGTTCTGTGTTGTTGACTTTGTAACACAGAGATACAGTACATTGGAGATTGATAGAGATATGTCTACCAGAGATTTAGTTCAGATGTATCCGTCCCTGTATTAAACCATTTGTGGGCACTGCTGCAAATCAGTGAGCAGGAATACTTCAGCGACCTTTACCGCTACACAATAATATTCCCCCTAATCAATGGTCTTAGGATCCAAACATAGTCTTCATCCTTATGATAATAGCCTCAAAGAAGACAAAAAGAAAAGACTAGATATGGATCAATGGGCCAAAACAGCTGAGGGTTCCTTTGGTTTATTTTTCAAGGACATGTATTCAAACATATACAACACTGTTGCTCGTCAATGCTCTAACGGAGATAACACAAAAGATGTGTCCTTGGTGAGAAGCAAAGGTGCTGTGGCCATCATCGCAGTGTCACACGGTGAGACAGTGAGTGCAGCGTAGCACATCATATCTCTTTAATTCATCATGTCTATCACCAAAACAGTGACAGAGTAACAGAGCCTAGCCAAAGGGCTTTACCGATGCCAGCTGCCTCCCTTGTTAATTTGATTCCTCACCTCATCGCCCGGGCCTGTCGCAGTCAGCCACTGAGCTGTCCAGGCGTTTTGTCTAGACAGCTGCTTGTGAACACAAAAAGACTTTTGTTGTTGTTTTTCTGGCTTTCCATCTCCGTCGCAAGTCGGTGTTTGTTTGTTGGATCTGACCAAATGGACTGCAGGTGCAAGAGAAGGATACAGTTTTCTCCTAATAGCCTTCGTGAGGAGGAGGAGGACTGATCAGAGGAGATATAGAGAGAAAATTATACAGTCGGGAGGGGAGTCAGGCGCTCGTTGTTGGAGGATGTTAATGTAGGCTAAAGCTGAGCAACATGTGATATTAGGGAAAAATACAGATTGATTTTAAAAGTGGATTGAGCCCGTTACTGACATAGTTTGTAGTTTCTGAAAGCTTTAAGTCATAACTTTCTGTCAGATATTAAATTACTAAGGCTGTTAAAGTTGATGCGATAATAACGCGTTAACGCAAAGTTGTTTTAATGCCACTAATTTATTTAACGCATTAACGCAACTTGCGAATTTTGAATTAACCTCTTAAAAATCCGTCGGGCCGCCAGCAGGACCAGTTACTATTCGATCTTTTGGAGGTTGCAGCAGGCTCAGAGTGAAGATACTGGCATCATATGGAACTAAAAGACGTAAGGAATACATTGGTACCGACCATGTCATACTAGGTTGTCGGGAAGGAGGCTAAGTAACTCTCCAAACTTACACTAAATTTTGGCGAGGAAAAACTGGCAAGGCAATTTTCAAAGGGGTCCCTTGACCTTTGACCTCAAGATATGTGAATAAAAATGGGCTCTATGGGTACCCACGAGTCTCCCCTTTACAGACATGCCCACTTTATGATAATCACATGCAGTTTGGGGCAAGTTATAGTCAAGTCAACACGCTGAGACACTGACAGCTATTTTTGACTGATTTGAGCATATTTTTATGCTAAATGCAGTACCTGTGCGGGTTTCTGGACAATATTTGTCATTGTTTTGTGTTGTTGATTGATTTTCAATAATAACTATATACAAATATTTGCATAAACCAAGCATATTTGTCCACTCCCATGTTGATAAGAGTATTAAATACTTGACAAATTTCCTTTTAAGGTACATTTTTAACAGATAAAAAATGTGCAATTAACTTTGGACATAAATGCAATTAATCACGATTATATAATTACGTTACGTTAATTAATGGACGTTGGATTGAAATGTTCTGAAATTATAATTCATATTATTGCTATCTGTTTGATATAACAGCTACAGTATAGAGTAGCACAAGTAGTTAATTTTGAACTCTTCACGTCTCAGTGAAATGGCCGTTAGAGCATCTGTAGCTTCTGTAATGTGACTATTTCAGAGTGAAGCGGATTATGCGAGCGGGGTGTCATTTCCAGGGATTTCATCCAATTTCTCAGGGATTTGATCGCTCAAAAGTGGCCATGTCTCAGTGAGCATGGGGCCTCTTGAAAAACCGCAGTGATTTGGAGCAGCACACCACCCACAGTAAAGTCGTACCGGACTGTTGGCCTTCACCCACACCTCCCCACCTGTGTTGTTAGATCAGTAGGCGAAGGATGTGGGAGAAACAAATAAATTAGACCACGCTCTTTTGGAAAAGTAAACACAGTTTTTGCCAGGTGACATCCAAACACACACCTCTGACTCATGATCAGAAGAAGTAGGGCTGTCGAAATTGGTCGAAAATGCTGTCTCTCGGAAGCAGTTTTAAAGCTAGAGTGAATATACTGATATCGTATGAAACCAGAAAACCTAAAGAATCGATTAGTACCAGCCATGTCACGAGAGCTTGTCGGGAAGAATACTGAATTTTGGCGAAATGGTACTTATTGTTTTTAAACAAGTACGAAGTACCACTCATCCATCTTTTCGGTGGTTACGTCTCCAGTCTGATCTTGAGCTCACAGCTGATAGGTAGGTGGTTTGTTTACATGACGTAATGTAATGCTTGCTGTTAGGACACGGTGTCGCTCTCTGCAGCAGAGTTCTCTGCCAACATTACGGCTGTTGTTGAATTATTCCTTGCTCAGCTTGACCTAATGTTTCATTTCATTTTTTACTAATGAAAGTGACGCAGTGTGACTCCCGTCATGCCATGCGGTGCTTTCAGTGTACGCGAGCCAGAGAGCCGCGGTAGTGATTTTTTTCCACAATCAAATATTTGTTTCATTTTCGAATATGTGTTGTTTTTTTATGATTTGAATATACTGTATAAAAAATATTTGTTAATAGCCGTACCTACAAGATATATTTGAAAATCTTGAGTTGAAAATTCCATTGTTAATCACGTTTTATGTGTGTGGAGAGAACAGTTGTAACTTGAGTGACAGCAAGGCTTACAGATTACTACTATGACACGGTATGCCAACCAGCATAAAAGTAGGTCTACCATAAAATCACAAAACGCCGCTGGCCTGCAGATCCACTTTTAAGAATATTTCAAGCTGTACTCTAAAACACAAGTGATACTGATTGATAATTGTCTTTCCTTTATGCTCTTCTTGTACAGTATATTACAGAGTATTAGCTATTGTTGAATTTCAGGAGTTAATAATACTAGTTGTTTGGTCTATAAATTGTCAAGAAATGGTGAGAAATGTCAATCAGTGTTTCCCAAAACCCAAGATGATGTCCTCAAATGTCTCAACTCAATGTTCACAATTCAAAGATATTCAGTTAACTGTCATAGAGGAGTAACAAAAGCAGAAAATATCCACATAAATATTCACATTGAATCAGAGAAATTGGACTTATTTTTTAAAAAAATTACTCAAACCGTTATCAAAATAGTTGCCGATTAATTTAACAGTTGACAACTAATTGATTAATCGTTGCAGAGTTTGGGGATTTCTGTCAACAAACGGAAAAATAACAAATAAAGATATAGTAGTCTGCAGAATACGCAAGGTCCAAATGAAATAACACTTGACAACAAACAACCTGATGGTGTATCTGATAACACCCTGGCCAGCTAGACGATCTAGATTCTGAGGAACTGCAGATAAAGCAGCAGCAAGAATCACCTCTTTTTTTGCCTCCCTCCTCCTTATCACGGGGCTTATACAGGGTATAGGTACAGAAAATATTAATAGTAGCCTAAATTTGAGCATTAAAAATTCTAAGGAACGTAATTCAAATGGGATTATAGAGGAAGATTGACAGCCCTAATATGGATGTGCTGCCTTTTGAAGAAGTGATTTTGGTGACTTCATAGCAGGCCCTCTTTTATGGCGGTCATACCTCAGAGCAGAGTGTAGATAGGCGAGGACACATGGCAATTGCCGCTATCTCCCCCGGCTTCTTCATCTTGTGCTCGAGCCGATAGGTGGCTATTTTATCTGCTCTTCTGGCCCCTGGAAGATGAGGAGGAATGATAAAAAGGGCAGAGCAGGGAGAAACAAATTCCCAGAGACAGATAAGAGCCTACTGCAGGGTCAGGCTGTGAGAGAGGGAGATGTAGAAAAGAAACGTTAAAGAAGAGGATATAAAGGGGAGCAAGAGAGCGAGACAGAGGTGTGGTTGTTGTGCGCAGAGTGCGTTGACGAGCAGAGGAACTGTGTTCAGATTGAGAGACTGAATTCTGTCTAAATGGAAATTTCTGTGTGCTGCTGTGTTGTTGACTGATTAGATCCGAGGTGATAATTGTGTGTGCCCATAGCACAGGACATGCACGGGCATGCAGACATATGCACCGTGCAACATATTGATCCATTTGAGGAGAGAAAAATTCTCCTTGTTTCTTGTACCAATCAACTTCCTGTTTCCTGAATGAAGTGTCAATTTGTTAATTAGAGCAGAAATCTGACAAATTCTGACTGAAGCAAACAAGTAAGAAATAGAAAAACAAAAATGTGAAGAGTAAGTAAGAGTAGTGTGATCTTTTTTTAATTACATAAACAAACATTCTCTCATTACCTTTGAATGTTTGTTTTGGGAATTGAACTGTGAGGAATTTGGTCGAGTCAGCACAGTATTGACATCACTGCAAGTGATGGATTGACTCTTATCCATGTCTCTTATTAGCTCTTATCCTTTGTGAATTTAGCAATGACGTTTTATGTTTTATGGACTTTTTTCCTCTGACATATCTTTATTGATTTTGAAAATAATACATCACTCCTCGAAAATGGGTTGGCCACATCTTTCAAGTCTCGCTTGAGACTTCTTCCCCCCATTCACCAATATACCCACCCATGAACTCTGAGCCCTCGGTGTAGATAACACAAATTATAGTTTACAAACTTATATTAATAACAAAAATAAATTAAATTAATTGCATACATATATTCCCACATGCAGAAAAGCATACCTGTCTGTTTGTCCAAAAAAAGGTCTCATTGGTACGTGTCAAATTCAAGAAGTTACGTTGTCGGGTCTTGATTCCAAAAAAATTATAAATCCCATATCTTAAGATATGACTTTTTTTGTTTGATTGTGTATATAAGCTTTTCAATCGCTATACAAGAGGAAAGCTCTTTAATCCAAACAACAAACACTTTTCCAATGTCTAGCAATAAGACGCCTGCGTTCATGAGTTCTCAGGGCCAAATGCTTCTGGGATCAAACCAAGGATACAAATCTCTGGGCTTACAGGGATGTTTTTGTGGCTGATGTTGGAAATTGTGTTGATAAAAGTTTTGTATTGTGGACTTACTTTTAATGAAAACAAAGTTCTACATGTGGTTTAAAAGCTTTAAAGGTCAGATTTGATTGACAGTGTGGGTATCATGGGTCTAAGCAGCATGCCACTTGTAAGGGATGTCATCATGAGCTCTCCCATGCTGCATCAGCAAGGCCATCTGGATCATAATGAGCTATTAGTGCTACTGGACTCACTGTCATTACCATCTTGGCTGATATTCATCACACTTACCATGTAAGATGTTGTCATCTATCATCACCATCATATTGTGATCTTCCATCTTCTGTTTTGAGTGTTGAATAAGACTTCTTTCCCATGAACCAGTGTGATATCACTTCCAGCTGTTTCTCAGTGTGAAGGGCTTTTTGTCTCATTTCGACTTCTTTCTTTATTCCTTCCAAATGTTCCTTCCTTCCTTCCTTCCTTCCCTCCTGTTTCCTTCCATATAAACGTAATATTTGGTCTCTGGTCGTTGTAAACGTTTGTAGTTTCTGGGTTGAATGAGTCATGCCTCAATACAGCAGCACTCTAACCTCATCCGTTTTACCGCCTGCAGCTTTACTGTAACATGCAGGCAATACAAGCTCAGTGTTGCATCTGTGCGTTTATGTGTAGCCGTGCACACTTCCCAAACATGTATTGTGTGTACATGTTTATTGCGAGTGAGAAACAAAGCGAGAGAGAGAGGTTGGAAGAGGTGTTGTAGGCTCTTTTGAAAAGGATGCACGCCTCCAAGTGTAAGCCAGCGATTGGTGTAGGTGTTCATGTGTGAACACGAGGGTGAATGCAAAGATGCCTGCAAAGAGAGGAGGAGAGGAAGAGGATGGAAAGAGAGATAGGTTCTTGGCAGCGTTGCAGAGTTGGGCTGATTTATCTTCCCACATTGTGACTCACCATTTGTCAACCGTACAGTTTACATTTCAAAGCAGCTACTAAAAGACACAGAGAAAGAGGTAGAAAGAGAATAGGGGAGGAGGGGGAAGGATAGGAGAAAGAGAGAAGAGGGAGCGAGAGCAAAGCAGGGAGAAAAGACAGTTTGAATTCCAGAGTAGAAAGTAGGGCATAAACTTTTGTCTTGCTGTAGCCTGCTAAAAAACAAAGCCAAAAACAGCACTGTATAATTTCAATAAAAGTGATAACTCAGGGTTTTTGAGTTTGTGGTAGTTTGTGGGAGTTTGTGTCTAACGCAGAATGTGTTCAGTCTTTGGAATCTTTTAGATTGAATTTAGTGAACGCTGGCTTGATAGCCATAGGGATGGGTCATCGTTAAGATTTTAACAGTAAGACTACTCTTACTGATACTCCTTATCGATCCAGTACTTTAACGGTACTCTTAACGCTTCTTTTACAGAAACAGAACAGAATTAACATTGCTTTATTTTATCATATAAACTGTATATAAATGAACATTCGAGTAGCAACTGCAACAGTATTGTTTTGAACAAAACACAATTTTTTAATTTCTCCAGTACCGATAAGGGATGCACCGATACCAGATCGGATATTGGGTTGATACTGACACAAATGGCTGGATCGGGTATCTGTGACAATGGGGCCAATCTATATTCTATGTTTATATACTATATACATTATATAATGGAATTTGATTTCCTGTTTACCTGAAGGGCAGCAATTTCAACGTTGTTTGCACTATTAGCACTGTTCGCCGCGAGCCAGGACTTGCTGTTGTCATGTTGAGAGCCGTTGAGAGGCAATAGAAATGCTCTGAAAATCAGGATGAAGATGTTCACGCAGCATCCAAATCAGACTGTAGACCCTAGAGCGGAGTGTAAGGGCGATACAGATAGCATAATATAACCTTGTTAGACATGGTTGTTTGACTGTGTGCGTGTGGGAGGACTGCAGTGTTTGGGCGACTGCCTTAAGCAATCACCATCGTGTGAGCCAAGTAATAATGTGTCACTATTGGAAATGTGTACAGTAAATACCTGGCAATGATTACTCTCGTGTTGTAATGTGGTTTGTAAAACCTTTGTGTACGTAAGACTGCTCTCGATTATGGCAAAAATCATAATCACGATTATTTTATCAATATTGAGATTGTGATTATTTAACACGATTACACACTGACTTTGGAAACATCGTGCATTTCGAAAAAACATTTTGTAGCCTACACTTTAAAGTTAAATGCATCAATCTGGTGCACTTTGAGAGCAAAACATTAAGCATGTAGATCTATGAAGAACTTTGTGCTTTAGTAAACAACTTAATCATAAACACATTGGTTGTATAGATATTAGGGCTGTCAAACAAACACCAGTGAAATTCCATGATTCTCAATACCCAATACGATACCAAGGTAAAAAAACGATTTCAAAACAGATTCATTGTTCACAATGTAGCATTATCAGGGGGAAATAGAGCCAGTAACATGTAGCCTATACCACAATTATCCACTTGTCTTCACATGTCTCCATTTCCCCCCACTCAGTGTCTCACATCTGACTCTTAAAGCACTTGTTGAGGAGGACCAGAGAACACTTAATGTCACCAAACAGAAATGCATTTTGGGTCATTTTCTCGGATGACAGGTCAATGATTGCGGCTCTCAGATATTTAAATCTAACCCCCCCCTCTTACTGCTACATGATTGCCTCTCACAGCCAATTCATTTGCCTCACACTGGTAGCCTTATTAAGCAATGCAACATGTGATTGTTTCTTCTGGCGTGATTAAACTGAGGACCACACAAAGGGAGTAGGCTGGCCACTAAGCTGAGAGATGAGGGCAGGTGTTGTGGTACAGACTTGATGATGACTCAGAAGGTTTATTAATAAACCTTCTCCAGGTCAGTGAATATCCACAGGAAAAACCGCAATGAGGAAACTAAATTAATACTGCTTCTGTGCTCATAGACATTGGTCATGGTGCGACTAAACTGTACACAAACAACACTAGACAGGTGTGCACACAATTCAGGGAAACAAAGACAGTTTATATACATGATTGCACAGATGACAACGACATCTGATTGGACAAGCTCAGTCATTGGTTTAGCTCTTCCACCAGGCGACAGGCATTACTAACAGCATGAGCTGCGCTGAGTGCCACAGACAGCTTTTCTGTTTCTACTGTTTGGCCCTGGAGCAGCTCCACGGTTAGCAGTCCTGACAAGTGCAAAGACACTTCACATTCTGGGTGATACTCAGCACTGGAGCAAGACAGGAGTTTTGACACCGAAAGTGATTATCAATATGCACTGACATAGACTTGGCTCATCGGGGAGCCAATCATAGAAAGATTGAAACCCAGAGAGAACAAGCCATGAAGAGGCAATTGTGGTTATCAAAATTTTCATAATGTCAGTCTAGGGTAGAAACACTATAAGTCAATTTTTTTTAAGGAAGACACTTCACTGTGGGTGAGAAAAATAATCAGTAAATCTTGTGAACCATTTTTAGAATAGGGTTACATTTCTAATGTTCGGAAAAAAACCATTGGTGACACAAATTTTGGGATGTCACCGTGAGGACATTTTCCCTCCGGTTAATAAACTTGCGACAACACCGATGTTACCGATCACACCGTACATTTTACAAGAAAAGATGACGCTCAGTTTATGTGGCACGCTTACTTTTATCTTTACCGTCAAATGGCCGTGAGCCTGGCCTCTCCGGTCCAGCTTTCACTGCGGGGCCACAGGTTTTTACTTGCCATCGCACGCAAGCTGTGACCACTCATCCTTCGCATGGCAATTGCCTCATTAACGTTATGGTTCCCTTAAAGCATTGGGTTTAAAGTGAAAGGAAACACTACTGCGCCGGCTCAAAGGGCCCAATGGATAAGGAAGATCGCCGGATGATCCGGGTACTTTATGACTTGGCAGTCGAATCATTTCGGCTTCATGCGCCACTAAGCAACTCTCAAAGGAATGAGCTGGAACCCGCCTCCAACGCTGTATCCAGTTCTCTTCATACAACCATGTTGGTAACGTTGTTGTTGCCACGTTGATGTTTAGCTCAACGCACTGCTGTGTCGCCTGTAGCTTCAGCATCACAGAGCTGCTAGCATGGCTGTAGACTTGTTTTGGTATTTTCAAGGACATACATTTACACGGATAGATTATATGTTGCCTGTCAACACTGAATATACCACAAGGCTCTAACACTAAGAGGTCAGGGTTCAATAAAAAAAAAAAAAAGCTGTCCTTGTCCTGTCCTTTTCTGTGAGAGCTGTCTCCTGCTCACTCTGTCAGCAGCCTCTCAGCACCTGGCAGAGCTATTGAGTGATAAAAACAGGATGTACGCAACTGTGGATGGATCACACGCATCTTACAGGTTAAGCCTTAGCCTTGAGCAGAGCGGTTGGAAACACACACACACAAACACACAAATTATGGTAGCCTGGTATTCGGACTGAATTGCCATTTGGACACATTATTCAGTCTGACATTGCCTTCTTGTTGACCGTTTTCTGCAGGGGGAGGACATTTTGTGCTAACCACTCATTAGTATCGGCAGCTCTGATGTTCATTTTTTTTTTTTTCACTATTTATCTAAAGATAATTTGCCGGTGAAAGAAATGATAATGCATAATCAGGTGACTCGACAGCTCAAAATAGAGTTTTGTTTTTGTTCTTCACTTTTTTTACAAGGTAAATAGAACTAGTCATGTTCAGAAGGGGAGTATATACTATATATATTAGGGCTGTCAATCGATTCAAATATTTAATCACGATTAAATGCATGATTGTCCATAGTTAATCACGATTAATCACAATATACGTATATGTATATGTGGTACTGCATTTAGCATAAAAAACATGCTGCAATCATAACATGGCAAACAGAAGCCCAACAGACAACAACAGCTGTCAGTGTGTCAGTGTGCTGACTTGACTATGGCTTGCCCAAAACTGCATGTGATTATCCTAAAGTGGGCATGTCTGTAAAGGGGAGACTCGTGGGCACCCATAGAACCCCTTTTCATTCACATATCTTGAGGTCAGAGGTCAAGGGACCCCTTTGAAAACGGCCATGCCAGTTTTTTCTCGCCAAAATATGGTGCAAGTTTGGAGCGTTATTTATCCTCCTTCCTGACAAGCTGGTATGACATGGTTGGTACCATCAGCTTTAAAAATGCGTTAAAGAAATAAGTGGATAAAACAAACGTGTTATTATCGTGTTGACAGCCCTAATATCTATATAACATAATCCGTCTGTCTATTTATATAATCCAGTCTATTTGCCAGGATGTCTGAGGAAATTATTATAATGATGTTGTTGCAAATAAATTATAAAGTTTACAGCCTTGAAACAGATTGAGGCAAGAAGAGCCCGCCTTCAGAACACAACAAATGCTATATAAGATGTCCCAATTTGTCTGATTAACACATCTAGATAAAATCACCACATATAATCCCAACTTCAAAGCTTCTGATTGAACAGCCATTTATGAGACGTTCTGACTCATATGCATTGAAATAAATGAACACATACTGTATATGTCACCCATACACAATCTACATATGAAATACACAGCATGGCTCCTGTAATCTTATACACACATATCACTCCCCCACACATTTGCATGCACACATCAACTAATCTTTTTTCCCCGTGCATTTAGGATTATATTCATATATTTACATAAACAAAATGTAAGAAGCAAGAAGCCCCTAAAACTGTGTTTTGAATAATTTTAGGCATTGAAGGCATGTATTATTTTTCTGCTTTTGCAAACACTGAGGCAGAAAAGTGATTAAGGATACGTTTCCTAACATTAGGTTTTAAAACCTTGCTTAAGCTCTTTGTAATACCTCAGATCATCACAGAAGTTTCTGCCTAAAATGTACGCAAGCTTCTGTATATACAAGCAGTAATAACCAATTTGTGTTGTTATTGTTTTAGCTCTACCGAACTCTCTCTTTCCCTCACCCGTTTTATTTTCTGTGCAGACAGACAATAATGATCCATGTTTGCACACTTGAGCTTTCTATTTCTCTAAACCCTTCTCTCCATCTTCCACGACATATCTTCCTTTTCTGTGTTTTTTCTATCAACCTTCGTTCACCCTCCATTTTGTTTCCCCCGACCTCTCCCGTTTCTCTCTTTCTCCCCATTCCCCTTCATTTAACTATGTTTACGACAGCCCCTCATTGTCTTCCCCTCTCTTCCTCCTTCTGTCACTGCTGTTTCTCTTCCTCCACACATTGTCTCTGCCTCGATGGGGAGGCAGCGGGGCAGGCAAAGAGGCAGGCTGGGCTAAGGGTCATAATGATGGTGCTAGCTTCTATAAAAAGCTCGCAGGCAGCTGAATCGATATCTCCTGTTGTCAAATTGCACCTTACCCTGAGAGAGCGACTCAGGATCTTGCTTGAGTTTCTGCTGGTCTACTGCGGCTGAGCTCTGCGTGCGAGTGTTTCTTGAATCTGTGTGATTGTGAGTGTGAATCTGGAGTGGGAGTGCGTGTACCCTGACAGGCTTGGCCACAGCAGGACCTTGTATTAACCGCTGCTGAGACCCTGTTCTTCTAGGGGAGAGGGCAGGAACATGAAAATAGACAAGGAATATATGGAGTCAGTGTTTCAATCTTTCATTGCCAGATATAGAAACTTTCATTAAGTGTAACTTCAGGGAGAGACCTGTCCAACATAACAAACACACTCCAACCCGGAGTAGGACGAAGTTGCAATCCTAGAACTAACTTTCTAGCAACACAAAAACAGAAACTGAAAGAAATATAACAAAAAATGGCAGCTCTTCCCCGGTAAGTAGTTAAAGGAAACAGGTAACAGTAACTTTAATTAACTGATTAACTGACAACTAACTAAATCACTCCCTTTCTGACATTAACTTGGCAACATTCAAATGAGCTACGGATAAAAGCGTGAGTTAAGCTTGCCGCATCCGCGAGGGTCGCAAATTCAAATCCCACGTATAAAAGCTTCAGTCATTCTTAGTTAAAAAAATGCCACTTTTTACAATTATTTTAGGGACAAATTTACCCCAGGCTTATTTCGACTCTCTCTCTCTCTGTGTCTGTCTGTCTGGTCATTTTCTTTGACCTGTACGAGTCTCTATACTACCGACATGTTTCCAGCTTCTAGAGGACCAATTTTATTGCCTCAAAGCAGGTTATCTGCAGGTTAATTACTCACTGAGCTGCTCGTTAACATGCAGCCAAGGGTGGACAGCCTAGGCGTGTGCGTGCGTGCGTGTGTGTGTGTGTGTGTGTGTGTAATTGCTTATACACAATAGTCATTCTAGGCAGTGGTAAGTAGTGGCCCATGCAATACCACACCACAGGCATCTGATGGATATTTGTTTTTCTTCCTTTTTACCATTTCAATGCTAAATACATCCAAAATTGTCACATATTCAGGCTGTGCCAAGTTGTTCTCATCAGAGTGAAATAATAATAATAATAGTAATAACAACATGGTTGAATGAAACTGAAACTAAAGTGATTTTGCTGAAAGATCATTGGTAGAGCCATGGTTTTCTCCTCAGATGAATACTCTCCCGGGTCACCTACAGATCTGTTGCAGTGGACATTGTTTGTCTCATCGTGGTGTATGACAAAAATGGAGAGCAGCATTTTCCAGTAAACATTTCTTACATTATGCCCAGTTGCAAGACGTGAATACACAAATCTGCCTCGACGGGCAGAGGAGGCAGAGGAGCTGTCACGTTGTATATTCTGAGTATAATGTTTCCAGACTTTAATTTGCAATGCAGTGATTTACATAATAACAGAATAAACAGAAGCAGTAATAGCTTGTTAAAGATGTTGATATGCTCAATACTATTACAGTAATAATTCTGCTTTGTCACATCATATTTCATAAAACTGGATTTTAAGAAATAACAATATAGCTACACCACTTTTGCTAGACAAGTTGAAAAGGAGGTCATTACAGGATTATTGTCCCACCAGTAATGTGGTGTTTTTAGATGAGACAGGGAAAGAGAGGGAGAGAGAGAGACAGAGAGAATTAGTGGGAACACCGAGATTTAATTGTCTCAGTATTTTCTGTATTTTGTACATTTGTAAAGCTGTGTCGCAGCAGCTGAGTGTCATTTGCACATTAATGCTAATTAGCTTTGCAATGTGGTTCACCAAGAGTTGAATTTTGGGGAAAATATTAAATATTAATGATTGTTGGCAATGGGAATGTGAAGGCAAATCAAATAACTATCACACGAGGCAGAAAACAATTCAAAAGATAATGAAAAGGATGATTAAAAAATGAAACTACCTCTAATGTATCTGACAAGACAAGGAAGTTATGGTAGAGTTGCAGTGAAATATTTAATAAATGAAAACAAGTGTATTATCTTAAGGCAATAACATTTGATTGACCATTTCTTTCTGTTTATATTTTATATAATCACCAAACGGATAAATGAAAATGAGCCGAACCTTTATTTGATACAGATTGTGGCCGCTGTGTCCTTGGACTGGAAGAGGGGGTAGACGGAGAGCAGATGTGCTTCAGCGTTTTAATCACAATGATGTGAAACAGTCAAACGGCCAATTACATGCACATGATATTTAAATTATGAGAGTCTGAGCAAGACAGATGCCTTCTCTCTCTGCTCTCATCACATCAGAGGAGAGCAGCGAGGAGAGGCATCTGTGTGTGTGTTCAAAGACATATTCACAGGGTGAGCTTTACACTAGGCTTTCTGCTGTGATAGATTTATTTCCCAACAAATCAAATGCAAACTGGTTATATGAGCAGTCTGGATTGTTAATTATTCACAAGTTGATTTAGAGAATCATTTTTTTGGAAAACAATTTAAATGATCCACCAGCAAAAACAAACAACGTTAAGCTGTCAGCCGTCCTCTTTCTGTTTGACTGAGCACTATCTTACAGTACATGTAGGGAAAAAGGCTTTTTCTCAGCAGCGAGTGCAGCTTGACACCACAGCAGTCAAAACAAAAATAAAAGATGCTTCCATGCCACAGTAACCGCTCCTTCCCATGGGTCAAAAAGAAACACTTGGGGGGTTACCTGTATGTCAGTATGTGAGACTATACACCTCCACTAAGTCCAGAGCTGACAGACAGCGGCTAACATTTGCTTGACACCCGGTATTATCTTTGGACAAGCTACAGTTTCTCATAAACAATCCTAGCCTGACACATCCTCCCCCTCAGATGACCCTGAGCATAGACTTTCCAAACATATATGAGTAATCGTATGTTTGTACAGTGTTGACGTTATGCAAATAGCCCTATTAAACTGGCACATACAGTCTGTGGGAGCAACTCTGTGGCAATTGAAAATGATAGCAGAGTATATGGTTAGGGTTGTGGCTTTGTCCTTTGTCCTTTGTCAGTGGGTGAGGATGCTGCCTTTTTTGCCTTGGATCTGTCAGCTTTAGGTTTTTTATATTTATTGTATGTAGCCAGCAAACGTATACCTTTTTCCTTCCAAAATCAGTATGCATACAGTAAAGGTTTTTTTTAACCCGCTAAAAATAGGCAGTAGTCTCCTTTCCCATTGCCAGTAGACGAGTAGCCTTTCTGTTTTGTTTTCTCTGGTGTGTCATGCTGATAGTGACACTGAAAATGTTATTGTGGTTACGTTTTTTTTTTTTTTTTTAAATATCTGTTACTTATTCAGTCTCTCTTCAAAGCTCTAAACCAGAGTTGGTGATTGTTTGAACGGTGGAAAAGACTAACAAAGACGGTTTAAAGTTGATTTTTATGGCTGTTTTGTCTGGTGGCTTTGAAGAGCGCATATTCATTGTGTGTTTTGTACGTTAGTAAATTAAAAATGATTGTTCAAATCCCTGTTTATTTTATGTCTTATATATTCACTTTGACGTGCGGTCACATAGCATGGCACTGGAAAAGGGGCAAAAATGATCATGTCCACCCGAGCGTCATGTTTCCATCACTGCTGATCAGAGCTGGAGCCGATAAATACCAATGACTACTGCAGAATCATTTGTCCCGGAAATGAATGCTGATTGTAACCTCTCACAGTAAGACAAAAGCCAGATGTTAGTGGGTGTTAGGGTTTTTTTTTTGTCCAGTGGGAAAGGAGCTATACTTAACCCTGTTACATGGATCTTCGTTTACACAAGTCAGCTGGAAACAGCACAGTCGGTCAGCTAGAAATGGAGTTTGGGTAATTAGATAGTCGCAAGGTAGAAGTGAAAGACACAGCGCTTGGCTATTTTTGTCTAAAATTAGGGATTTAGAGCTTGTTGGATGACTTCATTCATGCTGAGTGTGTGGGTAAACATTGGAACAACATCAAAAATTAGGACCATTTCACAAAGATGTATGATTCTGTGGTGGATCTATCCGCCAACTCTGCAGCTAAGAAAACACATCGCAAATGTACAAAGCTGTATACAGCATGTAACAACACCAACAGCCAGCCAGCCACACAAACACACACACACACACACACACACAAACACACACACACACACACACACACACACAAACACACACACGCACACACACACACACACACACACACACACACACACACACACACACACACACACACACACACACACACACACACAGACACACACCTTGTTCTGTATCCACTCTGCTGTGAGATGTTTATACTCAAATCTAAATTGCCCAGCTGTGTCCCCACTGCTCCACCAGCATTATTAAACGCACACAAAACAGTTATTATACACCTCCCTTCACACACACA
>CAKALG010027343.1:0-11998 GCA_916700815.1 Helicolenus hilgendorfi | reverse complement strand
GCTCCAGCCCCCCCGATCACTACTGCACAGACTCTGGCTCCAAATGACGTCAAAATCTGGAGACGGCGGCTCCCGTATCCGGGATATTTTGGCTTCACTTTTGTACAGTGGGAGGAAGTGGAGACGCATCGTCCATTGATAGTCTGTGATGCTGACATTAGCAGGCATGGCTGTACTCTAGTCTCCATATGCATGTCTAATGATTTTAATAGTTTACGTACTGATTCCACTACATAAAGTATGATCCACTACCGCACCCCTGATATTGAAAGATCTAATCTGACTCTTGGAGCTCATAACCTCAAACACCTCTCTGCTTTTCCTTATCGGGGCATGGAGCGCAGGCAGAGCGGCTTACACTCGTTATGCAACGTATCTCTTCATGTTTCCCACGTGTGTCTTCCAAACACAATTACTGATAGACACTCTCTCTGGAACACTTTTCTAATATTACTCTGCACTTCATCCACGTCAGTACCCTTCACTGATGTTGGTTAGCCAGGCCTCTCCTGTGCGACCGCTGAGTGGATTGATAAGCAGTGTTGTGGCTGATGAAATGTTGCATAGCTGGATGCTGATGCGGTGTCTGCCAGAATGCTCACTAGAAGAGCAGGAGGGTCGAGGAGACTCAACCAACACAGAAAAGACAAAATATATGTTACTGTATATATAAACATAAAAGACGAGGAGTAAGAGCTGGAGAGAATTGAAAAAGAATATAATGAGGAAGTGAAATGAGTGCGTACAGAGGAAAACAGGGAACAATAAAAAGTGACATCACCGAGAACATCTTCAAGAGGATGTGATGCAAGTCACCTAGTGGATCTGCCAGCTGGCTCACTCTGTGTATTCACATAGTCTTTGAACCTTCCAGGTTTACACTATCAGGTGTTTTGTGAGAAAACACACACATTGTCAGCATAGGAGCGATGTGTTTGGGGGTCTCGTTGATTTTGTAAATGTGGAGTCTTGCTGCTGTATTCAGATAATTGGGATGCTATCACATAGCAGTGTCTTCATATAATAATTGTTCTGTTTCTTTGTCAATTATTTATTTAATTGTTTGTCGTTTAAACTACACTTAACATTTATCTAACTTCTTTTCAAAGAAAAGTTTCTCTTGATTTAAACTAAATGTGTCTTATCTGTTTGTATCGCAAGACGGCAAAAGGAGAGGAGGCGGATACATTAAGAGCAACACATCGACCACGCCAAGCAATCAACTACAGCGCAACAATACTACAAACTATTTCCTCAAAAATGACCATGAACAGCTCTCTGACAGTTTTCTGAAAAAATAAATCTGAATTGCAAATTTGA
Organism: Helicolenus hilgendorfi; assembly: GCA_916700815.1. Lineage (NCBI taxonomy): Eukaryota > Metazoa > Chordata > Actinopteri > Perciformes > Sebastidae > Helicolenus > Helicolenus hilgendorfi. The sequence continues at coordinate 10,678 of CAKALG010027343.1, read as the reverse complement.
AGCTTCTCAAAACATGTTTTTGTAACAGGAGTTTTGCAATAGTTTGCGTTCTGGTTTCCGTTTGTAGTCTGAGTAGTTTTGACCAATCACATTCGAGCAGGCTTTGGTTGAATACATGTAAACAGTCAGTGCTGTGAAGAGCAAAAGAGGCGGAACGTAACGGCCGAAATGCAATCTCGGAACCCACCGGCTGTTGTCTGACGACAATTTAGCATTTTATTGGTTTAAAATGAGCTTGTAAACTGGCTACTTGTGAAACAATTCGGTCATACACATCGTCTCTCAACTCCAACTCCAGTCTTGCATCTCAAAATGGGACTGTAAACAATGAACAGCGCACGGAAGAGGAAGTCTTGGCTTGGATATCCGCTGGCTACACCGGAACCCTCTGAAATATAGCCCTTTGCCTCCCAATATTGCCTCATGTATTACTTTATACATTTCAAATCTGGAAATATTTTATTCTCTCAGCTGAATTCACTAGTTTGAAAAACACAACATAATGTGTTTTACAAAGACCCCCTAAGCAGTCCGGTATCAACTGTCCCACTAAATTCACCTGCATTTATGATCCATAGCCAATGACAATGTTGAATGGCACCATTAAACAGGAGCTGTGAATGTAATTCCGCCTATAAAAGGTTACAACAGAACAATCTACAATACATAAATTCTACATTTTGCAATCCTAGATCCATAAAAGCTGACATAGTGCCAAATTCATGGGGCTGTACTTTCACTCTGTGGGTATAGCTTCCACACTCAGCACAACTAACTAAAACACACCAAAACACATATAAGCAAAAAAGAGGCGGAGAGAATGACAGTGATCATTGTATTCTTGTAGATAACATGTTTATCTGGGAGAGAAGACACAGGGAGTACAGAGAGTCCTGACAGATTTGGACAGGCAGTGTGATTGACATCTCACTTGAGATGCTCAGGTGTTAGCCCTCCCTGCTATTTTAGCTGAATTTGTACTGTTAAGTCAAATTCTGGGATGTATAACCATTTACCATCCTTGAAGCAGATGGAGTTTCTAGTTGTTCTGAAGTCAGCCAGTAGAGGGCATCATGGGTGACATCTCAATTGATCTATCCGTCCAGTTCTTACACTTTTCATATTCTATTACCACTCCTACTGTAGCCTATTGCAACTTCCACACCTGAATACAGTTAAAAGCCAAAACTATCTTTGGCCCAAGGTTTCTATTCACGATTAAGCACAGTTCCTAACACCAATAATTTGACATTTATTTTGTCTAATGTTAACAGCGGGCCGTCTGATTTTTAGAAGTTAACAACTGCACATAATTATGATGTCTTTTTGCACATCTCTGCACATACACCCATATTCACATACTGGGTAATTATTGTGATGTTCCATATCAGCAGTATGGGAAACCAGCTGGGGTTGATTTCACAGAGTTGGCAGAATCACCCACATTACCAGCTCTTTCCATCATCTACTTGCTAATGAGCCTGTTAGGAGGAAAGTATTTATGAAAAAAAGAGAAAATATCTGCTTCAGAATTCTTGTCCTTGATTTATTGTTATAGCTGTAAATCCTCTTCATAGATTTTCAGCTTCTTCTTGGGCTTGTAATTAAGTAATGGCTCAATTAATCCTATCAGACCTGCATTGCCAGAGGGGAGAGCAGGCGGGACATTCATTAGGAGGCAACAAGAGGAGATTAATCCAGACCAAACATACAATAGTACGCAATTGTGCACATGATGGTGCAAATAAATCTCTCTGTAAGGGGATCTGAATGGCAAAAATGACAAAAGGTTGAGGGAAGAAAAAGTTAAAAATGAACACTGTATTGTTTGCTTCCTCTATAGAGAATGTGCAGCAGAGAAAATTGTTTTTTTCTCAAAGCTGTCAGGCCTTTCACTTCTAAGTTCCAGTAATTTGTGTCACAGCTTTAGCACAAACAGGAAATGGGAATAATGGAAAATTGTCCTGAATGTGTTGCACGCAGCATCTGTTCAGGCTGAGAACTTTTTAGGATGAGGAATGTGAGCCACGAATCTCCCTCTTCCTTCTTTGGTAACAGCGCTGCTCCGCTTACATCAAAAGAGACCTAAATCGCTAAATCAGTTTCGACCACGTGACCCAGAGAAATATTTGTGTATTTAACCAAAGAGGGATGAACTTATTAGTGAACGGAAGAAAAATGTCACGAGTGTTTATTTATTTATTTATTTCTTCATACAATCCACAAAATCCAATCAAAATAGTAGATGTTATTGCTCTTTTTGCTTTGGTTTTCTTTGTCTTTTTTGTTTGCTTATTTGTTTGTTTGATTGAAGATACTGTGCTGCTCTGCTGGACAATGGTGATATTCAATCAGCACTCACAAATCATGTGAGGAAATGGTCAAAAGTCGGCCTTAATTAAAGTAATATGTCTGAGCTTTCTGCAACATAATGATATTCCTGAACGATGAAAGACAGCTAACGTTCTGTACTTGACTTTGAGAAATGATGCGGGTCTGCTGAAGTTCTTGTAATTATGGTATCCTATTTGTACGTTCAAAGTAACCATTACACTTCAAACCTTCCCTCAAACGGTGTGGCTTTTTAAATCAAGAAGTCCCATCTGCTAACTATCACTGACAGGCCGGGTTGTTGGTGCTGCCGGACTGTTGTAGCTGAAGCTTAAGGTGCTGGCACAAAGCTCTGCCTGCCTGTTCTCAGTTTGGTGTTAGGAGGGTGTAATCTCCCTCTGAATAGGCCACTTGTCTCACAGCTTTCAACACATGGTCAAAACCTCGCAGTGTCTTCACACAAGATGTTCCTGCAAAACTGTCAGACAAATCTCAAGGCACTATCTATAAACTGCAGGCACAAATTAGATCTCTTCACACATCCCTTCGAAGATGTTGTGAGAAACTGAAATTTTGTGGACATGATAATGAAAATTTGCAGTCTGTCCGTGATTCAGATTGAAACCAACATAGGTAACACTTCATTTTACGGTAATTATAATTATCAAGTAACCTATATGAGATTTCTTTGGAATTGTATTGTATTGGAATTGTAAGCCAAACCATGATGTTTTTTTTCCTAGACCTAATTAAGTGGTTTTGTTGCCTAAACCTAAGTGAGGGATTTTGTTTGAATTCACAACGTTAAGCACGTGTTTACTGCGACCGAAAAGTGACGCAGAGGGGTCTGACAAAGCGTCAGTATGTGACGATGAGAATGTTTTGAGAATTTAGCAGCCAAAGAGCCAGATATTTCCCTCAGGAGTTGGTGGAGACTAAAACAGAGCTAAAAGGTGAGGGAATATTGGACTTACATTTGCTGAGTGCTCACAAACATGACTCCACATGAATGTTACTCCGTATCATCTGGATGTGCACAGAGATGTAGATAGTCAACTGTCTGCTAACACATTAGCCATATCGACTTTATCAGCTGATACTAATGTTGTGTTTACACCATAATGAAAAGGTTTAATGCTGAAACAGCTGATTAGGTGGTCATAACTGCATGCCCTTGCCTCTCTCTGTTTCATGTAATTAAAAAAAATGAATACATGTTATTTCTTTTGACTATTGCTGAAAAGCAAAAGGGGATTTTCAGGCTGGTCTACACCCGTGTTTAATTGAACAACTGCAGAAAGTTATAGCCTTAATAAGGTTTTCATTGTCTGGCATATTTCCAGCCGCGGTGCTCCCCACACACTGAATTGTCTTTCCTTGCATTTTACTGAGCTGCACTGCAGAGAGTTAACAGCACAGTAGTAGATCCACGCTGCTGATTCCAGTTCAGTATTGATGTCCTGTCACCCCTGGGGACCACTTATAGTGAGAAGAGACCTGAGTCAGCACTTAGTGGGCACTGGCCAGTGATGAGAAGCACATACCATCAGCTAATGCTCAAATAAAATAAAAAAAATACAGTGATGTGTCGATAATTGCTCAACATTTGCAGCTGACGGTGTATGTTTTCACTGAAGTGAAGAACTTCTGTAATTTTCAGTACTTATTTTTTCTGTCAATCTGTCATGTGGGTTTCATTGATCACAATCAGGAATAAAAGCTTTCACAAATCCTTAGGAATGCTACATCTGTTCACAGTAAAATGTTACTGAATGCTCATTCCCCTGAGACAAACACAGCTGGCATTTTATGTGCAGTGTGACACATAGTGGAGTCATCCATGTAATGTGTGTGTGGGACACAATCTAGGAGTACATCCATATCCTGTTCTGTTCTGTATTCCCTCCGGCGTGATTGAAATCAAAATACACACGTATTGCCTTTTAACTATTTGCCCCTCCCTTCCTCTGAGGTGTAATAACCGCCTGTGTTCTTGAACAAGCTATGTGTCAAGTGGCTGACACCAGTAGCAGAGCTGGGTGTCTGACCTCCAAACATCATTGGTCAGCAAACTGGGGAGGGGGAGATATGCTGCAGTGTCTTTTTTTTCTGCAGAGGGCAGAGAGAACATACTACAACACTGCTGCTACTAGGTGCACCGCTCCTTGTATGTACATCATCACTCTTTCCCTCCTCCACATCTAAAATCTCTTCATCTCACCCTATTCTCCCTGTTTCGTCTTCACCAGATGAAGATGAAACGGGGCATTTATCCTCTGTCTTCTTAAAATATCAGTGCAAAGTCGAGCTAACAGACTTCAATCACCACAGCTCTCCTGCTTTTTTAGGATTCCTTGCTCTAGTTTTGTTGCTCTCACTTGAGCTGCAGATGCCCATTATACGTCAGACAATCACAATGCACTGCTGTGAGACTGCAATTAACTCCATTAGCTACTTCATAAGGTTTATGGGTTAAACACACAGATAAACTCACAGGCAACACAATGTGAGAGTATATATCAGTATGCAAGGATCTGAACACGTTGATAAGGACGTTACTGTCTGAGGCAATGTACAGGATTACATAATAACATCCACCATGTTATAGCAGTGAAGAGCCAAGAACTCACCTTTGGTTTTGAGGCATTCCAACACTCCAGAGATTCAGTGTGCAAATGAGGGAGAGGAGATTTACCCGAGCCGGTAAGATGAAGAATGTGGCACACACACTCCCATTGATGGAGCCGCTGCCCTCCCCACAGTTATCCCTCTTGCATGAGTGCATTCAATCGCACGCGCGCACGACACGCACTAGCCAGTCTAGGGCTACTTTAAGTGAAACATTTACAGCAATGCCCATCACTCAGTCCCAGTACGGTAGGGGAGTTACTCCTCACTTTTAATCCCTAATTCCAGTGCCATGTTGTGTTTCTCCTGATAGAATCTGATGTGCAACTAATTCCTGTCAGCTTTCAAGCCTGTGTTTGCCTCCTTCCCCTCCTGAACTGTTGACAGTGCACTTCATGATTTAGCCAGTTTTAGAGCAGAACAAAGCTGCGTCATTTGCTCTGGTACTCATCACGGCCTTTTTGCTCTGCGTTTAATTTATAGCTGTTTTTCCTACACAAATCTCCTGAATAGTATCTATCTTTTCTTGTCTGTCACATTACTAAATTGACCACCACCACCACCACCACCACCACCACCACCACCACTACAGTGCTATCTCTCTCCACTTTTTACAGGTCTTCATGCAATCCAGCCATTGGCACAAAGCCCTGTAATCTGCCTCGGCTTAACACGGGGCTAAACCAATCAGGTGGCCATGAGGTCTATCCCAGGACGGACCTGCTCTATTTATTTGAGGAAAGGATCAAGAGCAAAAGAGAGGGGATAGAAAGGTGTGTCTGTGTGACTATGGTGGATGAGGGATAAGAGTTTATTGCAGAGGTCTTTTCTCGGGGCAATGTAACGGTTCCTGCTTTGCAAATTGTAGAAGCACCAACACAGATATGCAACATGATCGTCCTCATCCACAGTATCGATCAGTTACCCAAAAAGAGAAAGCTGTTTCTGTGATGAAAGGTCACAGGGTCAGTGTCCTCCCTCCATAAATCTCCAGATAATCAATAATCTATTAGCAAAGAGACTGTGCAGGTGAAACAGGGAAATAAGCGTACATGCTACATCAAAAGGGGATTTAAGACATTTAACAAAAGTTGTTAATCACTTTTGTTTAGATAGCAACATATTAAGAGATATTATTGGTGCAGGAAGTTCTATGACACCAAAGTACATCCAGAAAATAATCACAGATATTATATGTTTTAGTATTCAGCACATAGACTGTACTTAAGAAGTGGACGTGGTCACCGTGACGTCACACATTGGTTTGTGGACTACGGTTTTGAAGCCTCAAGTACGGCATTTCGGCCGTCGCCATCCTTGTTTTTTGCAACCAGAAGTGACATGAGAGCTAAGTACAAAAACGAACGCTAGATAAAGTTCCTCATAGATGTCAGTGAAATAAATACTTCATTTCAGCAGCACTTTGACAAAGTGTGGCTTTGAACCGTGTCAGTGTTGACTTGGGAATGATGCGACATGTGCTCTGTTGCCTGACAGCTGATGTCAAGCTAATTAACACGCTGTGATTCAAAGTGGCTGTTGGTATAACGATTTTAAATGACACAGAGGATATTCCACTGAAAGACATGCTCAGTGAGTGAACTGTCAACAGGATATTAAAGAAATTATGAAAAAAGGAAGTATTTCCGTTTGAAGTGAAATTCACTGAAACTGAAAAGACTGACTTTAAAAGATGAAATGACACATCAGTTACCCGTCAATTACAAGACGGCAATTGCTTTTCCTTCCAGCAGTGGTGTTGGTGAATCAACCTCGCCAATTTATGACTCAGTTAGCACCAGCAGGTCATTTCTGCTTTTATATTACTGCTGACCTTTCTAAATGGGTTTGGCCGTGTGGTTATCTTTAGATTTATGGGTGTTTGGACTGTCTCAGTAATGCACTTACTTGCTGCCTAGATTTGTTGTGATATATACTGTTCAATGGATTAGTTTCAATACATTTCATTTAAAGGAACAGTGTGTAGCAAGTAGGGGGATCTACTGGTTGAAATGGAATATATATATATATCACCAGAGGGTGACATGCAACACAGAGGAGTCCGTCCTCTTGTTCCCTGTCACGTCTCCACCATCTGGTGCCATCATATAAAAGCATATTTTCTTGTCTTATTCGACCTGAAAAACATTGAATACTTATTGTGTCACTTAGAGTTCACTTGTGTTCTTTAGGGCTCAGACTGGGGTGAACCTGTGGCTCCTGTTGTGCGATTCCCAATAAAGTAAGAATCCCCAAACAGTGACATATGATGCCAAATCCCAAACTCAATTCCTAAAGAAATTAATTAGTCACGCTGCAACAGAGAAACAAGGGCAGGGAAATGTGTTGGAGGTGAGCAACAACATATCATATCATACCACATCATATCATATCATATGCTACAGTATGTTCACAGTATTCAAGAAGTGAATCTGTTGTGTCTTTTTGTAACAAAGGCTGTTATATCTGAAACAAAGTGACTATTGCTGGGATGTTGAGTAGCTCAATAACAGTGTTTTACTGCCCTCTAGTGGTTATTACAGGGTAACCCAGTTGTTTTTTTCTCACTTAAGTTTCACTTCTCTAGTGTTCTGGATGAGAGCATTTAAAGTTATGTAATGTAATAAAACTATGAAGAATTAAACATCATATGACAAGAAAGATTTCTGTTTTCTCGACTTTAGCCCAAAGGAGTGAGTAAATGGACAACACCCACTCCTGCTCCACAGCTTTTAACGTGCCTTTGAGACTGTGTTGGTGCCGGGCAGCTCCCAGGTTTGTGCATGTCACTGTGTTTATGATACCTACCCTTAGTGTATAAGGGTTTCTGCGTTATTATGAATTGATAAAGTTACTAATAACTCTATTTTGCAATGTGTTATGAATTATAAAAGCAGTGTTTCTGCCCCAGGAATGCTGAAATATAACCTATCTGTGATTGTAAACATAACATGCACAATAGGAAAAATAACACTTGTGCTTTTGACTTATATTCTTTCAACGTGTACTAAATTAAACCGATCCTCAATAAGTGCAGTAGTTTACTGTTAGATTCTGCTAACTTGGACACTAAAAACTCCTTCTCTGGGATTCTTTAACTTCTGCATCTTTACTGTTGCAGAGTCTGTTTTAGGGAACCACAAGCCACAGGTGAGAGAATCTCTCACTTCCACTTGCAAAGATGTTTTTTTAAGCTATATTGTTTAGGGCAGCAGCTGTTCTTATATCAGAAACATGCATTTATTGGTCAGACTTTATTTGGATTGTTCAATGTAATTGTTCACGTTATAGCTGAACTTTGGACTGCACAAATAAAGTGGTACCATAATAACACATGCTGCATGATCCTGAATAAGGTAGCTTATACAAATAATGTGTAACTGCAGATACAAAGCCAAATATTTGTTGTACAATTTATATGCAGACTCATTTATGCTATTTGAATTCTGTCCTAGAATAATATGTTGTATAAAATATAATGTTTTGATTGAGTGGATTGGAGTATTCAGACAGAGCAAGACTGGGCACAACCTGTCTTCTAGACAGAGTGACATTACAGCAGATGACCAGAAGTCAAACTAAAAACCAGAGGCGTTGTAGCTATTAAATAACATTATTTACAGCACAAATTGCAGCACCACATTAAATGTCTTGCACGTCTACTTTTAGATTTACGGTATTCATTCCACACAGCGTTGAGTTTTGCATCAACAGTTTTTTTTTCTATCGAAATCACCACAAATGTCAGTTCATAATTAGACAACTCTGTAAGAGTACTCTGTATTTAGTTATCAAACGATATTTAGCATTTTACAGGCGATTTGGAAACAACTTGCCCTTATTTAACACACATTACGGCAAACAGCCGTTCATGTAGCCCACCTGTCCTGTTTACACACTGTTACACACTGAACATGTTTAATAATATTAATATAATCTCACTGGTTCCAGTCTGGTTTGTAGGAAGTGAGAGTATGAATTTCATTCCTAGACTTCACTATTTCTGTTTCCTCCTGCATGAAAGAGTTAAACTATCGTGTGGATCTAGACAATAGAAGTGAAACCGGAGTTGCCACTTTCTCATTTCCGTGTTTTATTGCTCTTTGGCTACAGTGAGTACCGTTTGTGCTGCAGAAGCTCCCGCTGAGACCCCTGTCTGCGCTCTGGCGGTGCTGGAAGTGGATGTTTCTTCTGTTTCTAGTCTTTAATGCAACATCTGGTAAGAACTCTGCAGGTTTTATATCCAAAATATGAGCCAGACTTAGTGTCGAGAAGGCGACGCCAGTGCTATGATTAGCATACAATCCTAGTGTAAGATTAGATTTATTTTTGTAAAGACATATTTTATACAGTGTACATATTGTATTCTGCTCTTTAAGTTAGAGACGGAGCTATATGGTTTGGCGCACCTTGCGTGCTTGTGGGATGAGTGGTGGCTAAAGTTGATGGTACAGTTTTGAAGAACAAATATTGCAGAATTTTGGTATATCTATAATGTCTAGTATTTTGATAACATATGGTAGTTTGTTAGGCATTCATAACAGAATTGTCATTTATAGTTATTTCCATTCATCTGGTTATATGATGTGTTATTGTTTCCATATTCACTCAGCAGTTACAAGGTACTGATTGTCTCTTTGTTAGTTTTAAGACTAGATTTATTTTTCTTAAACTCTGAAATGAGGACATTTCATCTGAAGAGGGGGAAGAATGTAAGATTAGATTTATTTTTGTAAAGACATATTTTATACAGTGTACATATTGTATTCTGCTCTTTAAGTTAGAGATGGGGCTATACGGTTTGGCGCACCTTGCGTGCTTGTGGGATGAGTGATGGTTAAGATTGGCGGAGGGATATGAAGTGATGTGCCACCTTTTGAGTTGTGGGTGTTCATTGGTCCTACGCTGAGTTGAGTGATTTAAAAAGTGTTGAACAGTCAAGCTCTCCCCGTGCGCTTGTTCTACCCACAGCCCTACAGGAGTTTAATTAAGTAAGGTTATAGTTAAGGTAGCGAGAAGCCTGCCTTACACTAGTAATACTCATATTAGTATGCTGTAATAGTAATAATAACCTAATATGCCTTTGAAATAGAGATACTTTATGTAGACAGCTTTTAAAAAAATAATATTAGGCTAGAAATAGAACAGAATTGATGACATTGATGACAAATCTGTCCTATATTAATGCGGCACTAATCAATATTTTTATATCAACAACATATGATTGAAATATGTGAAATATGTTGCTTGAGACTTATCTTTTTTTTTTTTTTTTTTAGCACTAAAGCTCTGATAAACCCACTGTTTGCTAACTGCTCAGCACCAAACAGCAGACAGACAAAACAAGCAGCTGATGCACATAGTGGGGCATTTTAGCAGCTGCAGAGCCAGATGTTTTTCTCAGGAGTTGGTTGAGACCAAAACAGAGCAAAAAAAAGAGGATTTTTCCTAATGTTACTCTGTGTCTTTTGGCTGTGTAAACAGGTAACTTTTTGCTAGCCTATTTTCCACATTAACTTTATAAGATAATAATATATCAGTGTTACAGAAGCACCGATACCGCATTGGACATCGGGCTGATACTGACTCAAATAACTTGATTGGGTATCGGTGACAGTGTTGGAGTTTTGACCAATTTTTACATTAAAAAGGGTTGTTGAGGTTTTAACAGGTTTCTATTAATTTTGAAGATTTTAAACCGAGTTGCTGGTGTACGATT
>CAKALG010027331.1:0-14624 GCA_916700815.1 Helicolenus hilgendorfi | reverse complement strand
GCATTCTGGTTTTTGTTAGAGAAGTTAAAGTGGTCATATCCAATGCTCTGTTATCTGTTTTATATTGCTGTGAAAACATCTCCTTCAAACAACTGGATTTATTCAAGTTTTACAAGATTACATTTGAACACATCATGATAAGGTTAGGAGTAACCTTCACCCAATAAGTAATTTTTACTGAATAGAGCCTGAAAGCATCATAATGTAAATCAATGGCACCTCCCGTATTGATGGTCAGGACAAGAGCTAGTTAACGTTAACTAGCTCTTGTCCTGCTGATTTTAACACAGATTTGATGTTCACAATGTTGCATCATCAGGGAAAAAATAGGGTGCGTCCAGTGGACGTTTCAATAGTGAGCTTACTCAGTCCCAAAACAATTTTATATCATCCTTGAGAAGACGGGACATTGTTAGTCTTGCGCCCTGACGGTACCTTCGGTACTGTAGATAAACAAGTAGGCTACTGTCACGTTTTCTTTTTTTGTCGTAGTCAAAACATCATTAAATATCATTAAATATCAGGCATGTCAAAGTTAACGTGATAGGAAGGCTAAATAGCGCTCCAAACTTAGGCTCCAATAATAAATTGCATAAAGTAAGCATTTTTGTCCACTTCAATGTTGATAAGATTATCAAATACTTGACAAATCTCCCTTTAAGATACATTTTGAACAGATAAGAAATGTGCGATTAATCGTGATTAACTATGGACAATCATGCGATTAATGGCCATTAAAAGTTTTTAATCATTTGACAGCTCTATTAAATATATTAAACATATTCTAAACACTGGCATGAAGGGAGAATTATTCCCTAATGGTGCAATCAATAAAAAATAATTACTTGTCACTCACTTTCCTTTCCACCACTACACTAATGCTGCATATCAAGCAACGTTAATGTATTAAAATATGACTTTTATTATGGGCTGATTTAGATATATTCTGATTTTTCTGTATCAAGTGGTGTGTTCATTACCCACCAACATGCTGCTAATTGCCATGTGATGAAAATATCTCGTTAATAGCCTAACTTCCTGAATGGAAATTAAAAATCACTTGATATTATCTTTATGAAGAAAAACCAGAAGGTGTTTTGGAGAATAGGATTATAAATCAGACTGGAGGGCAAGATTATATGAGGAGAGCGCTAAGTGAAAATGTGTCACGTGTTTGCTTGGAGGAACTTTCTTTGTATAGATCCATGAAATGTGATGTGTTTAGAGGACTACGGTGGGTATCTGCTGCTGTATTAGTATGTGAACACAGAGGTGGGCATGCAGCCTCCATGACGGCAGCTCCTGCTGTCGAGTCATTACATGTCTGGACACAATCCAGCAGATTTACAGCTTCTCTTCACACTCCGTCTCGTCTACGGAGGCAGAAAATCGAGCGAGAACTGAATGTAAAAGCACTTTATTAAAAAACTTGTGTCTCTACAGTCGTATCCAAAAATAATTAGCGCTGACTGACTGCACACATGGAGCGCTGCCAGGAAACCTCAGATAAATGTGTGTGTTTCTGCTCATGCATGGGAGTCCTGTCCAAATGTTTGAACCCGACTTGTATTATTAAAAAGTTTCCCTAACTTTTTGCAGTCCTTTGAACATGCTGCTAACCTTTTCACACACACACACACACACATATACATAAACAGAGCAGCTCCACCAGCTCTCAATTAACAAGGCAGGCTGTGTTTCAGTGTGTGAAAGCAAAAAGGATGGAAAGAAAGAGGGAGAAATTGTTCTTTGCAGCCAGAAGACAGAGATATAGCCTTCATTCCTGCTCAGATTAAAGGATTTAGAGCGAGAAGCCTTATTACAGACCCAAAGAGAGAGAAAGAGGGAGCTCTCTCCCCTCGTCTCCCTCTGTTCAGGGCTGATTAAAGCACAGATAACTCTCCCTCCCAGGCTGAGAGCTGCTGGAAGCCGACTCAACACACACACAGTGACTCATTAAAATCCAGACATAACAATGGTTCCTCTGAGTTTCCAAGGATTCTGACCTGTTGGACAAGCAGCCTTCTTGTGCACAAACGCTGAACCTCGCTCTGTTGAAAATATGAATGTCAAACTATCTGCTTGCAAGTAACTTAAAACTCTTCAAGATTTTGTTATGTTATGTATGTTGTTAATATTACGTTGGATTTGAAGTCATGAAAAGAGTGAAACAGTGGGCAGATTAAAAGAGAAGGAAAGAGGAATAATATTTTCTAGGGCTGTCAAAGTTAACGCAACTTACGATTTTTAGGTTGTCGCTGGCTCAGTTTTAAAACTAGAGTGAAGATACTGGTATCATATGAAACTAGGAAACCTGATGAATCCATTGGTACCAACCAATGTCATACTAGCTTGTCATGAAGAAGGATAAATAACGCTCAAAACTTGCACTAAATTTTGGCGAGGAAAAACTGTCATGGTCATTTTCAAAGGGGTCCCTTGACCTCTGACCTCCAGATATGTGAATGAAAATGGGTTCTATGGCTACCCACGAGTCTCCCCTTTGCAGACATGCCCACTTTATGATAATCACATGGGGCAAGTCATAGTCAAGTCAGCACACTGACAGCTGCAGTTTGCCATGTTTTGATTTGAGCATATTGTTTATGCTAAATGCAATACCTGTGAGGGTTTCTGGACAATATGTGTCATTGTTTTGTGTTGTTAATTGATTTCCAATAATATATATATATACACACGTTTGCATAAAGCAGCATATTTGTCCACTCCCATATTGTTAAGAGTATTAAATACTTAAATACAAATCTCCCTTTAAGGTACATTTTGAACAGATAAAAAATGTGTGATTCATTTGCGATTGATCGCAATTCAATATTTTAATTGATAGACAGCCCTAATTAGGAGTTTTTGGGTCCACTTGATGAGTCCAATATTCTCTCTCTTTTAGCTCTGATTTTGGTCTCCACCAACTCCTGATCTGTCTCCTTAGCTGCTAAAATCTTCATGACGTTCACCAGCTAAGCTGCTAACTTTGTCTGCTGTTTGATCGTACTGTAAGGTAGCATACTGTGAACTTTTAGCACTGAATACTATACACAGTATATACATAGTATTCAGTGAAGTATTAGTGGCAGCAGGACTATGTGTGTGGCATTGAGTCAACATAAACTACATTGTGTGTGTATATTATATGTAATAAAATACATGTTGTTTTACTATACAGGCATTGTTATAGCTGTAAAACACACCGTTGTCATCTGTGCTGCTATTCTTCTGTCTGCTAACAAAGCTGTGTTTCCTCTAGAGTGAAGCTTTGCTGTAGTTCTACTTCTTCCACGGTCTGTGAGCCTTTCAAAGCAGCTTTCCCAACACACTGCGGCCTTTATGCTCCACTCCAAACAGCTGATCACATCTCATTTATTCTGGGTGAATGTTCATGTCTATTTCAGGCTGTAATCCATATCCAACACCTACATGAACTGACAAGAGACGTCATGCTGAGTTACAAGTCGAGACTTCACATTTAAATTCGGTTTCCAGCTCGCTCCTGTTACAGTTTGTACTCTGAGAGTTTCGGCTGTAACCGAGGCGTCTCTACTGATTTAAATACCTTATTTTAGCAGTGTTTTTATGGTGAGAAAACATGGAGATGACAGCGGAGGAGAGGATCGTGCTGCAAGAATTTTCAGGGATTTTTGTCTACCATTAAAACTTGTTTCATTTTCCAAGACTGGAGCAAATTATGGGTGTAGTTTCACTACAACTTCTCACATTAAATTCAATTTTGAATTATGAAGTGAAGATGGAGAGGAATAGGTGTAGACAGACTGAACTACAACAAACAGCAGAGACATGAATTATGGAGCAGCTCAGTGTGAAGCAGATGCTCCTGATGTTCGGTCCACTCTCTGCACAGCTGGTTGTTGGAGCTTCATGGTAGATTGGGCCAGAATAGTGCTGTTTTACTTTTCTACTGCATGACTATCCATCCAAACTGCCTTATCAAAACACACAACACACAGCCTGCTGGGAAACACAGCAGCGTTACTAACTGGGTGACCACTTTAACCAAACTAAACTCTGTGAAGTCAGAGGGTGAGCGTATTGTTTCTGGCTCCAACTGAACTACTGGAAACATCTCGTATAATGTAAGAAAAAAACCCTGACAGTAGAGGTGATTTCAAGTTTTTAGCTCTAGAATGAAATATTAAAGGGGAACAACGGACATTCAAAAATAATAATATCCTGGAGGATATATAACAAGATGGGAAAAATACTGCAACCTGCTCATGTACCATAGACTGTATATAAGAAGTGGACGTAGTCACCGTGACGTCACCCATTGGTTTGTGAACTACGGTTTTGAAACCTCGAATTCGGCATTTTAGCCGTCACCATCTTGGTGATCTTGGTCGACACCTTGGTTTTTGTCCATCGCCATCTTGGTTTTCAGTCGTCACCATCTTGGTTTTTGTCTGTCACCATCTTGGTTTTTGTCTGTCACCATCTTGGTTTTTGTCTGTCACCATCTTGGTTTTTGTCCGTCGACATCTTGTTTTTTTCCGTCACCATCTTGGTTTTTGTCTGTCACCATCTTTATCTTTGTCCATCATCATCTTGGTTTTTGTCCGTCACCATCTTGGTTTTTGTCCGTCGCCATCTTGGTTTTTGGCAATCATCGTCTTGGTTTTCGGTCAACGCCATCTTGGTTTTTGGCCATCATCATCTTGGTTTTCGGTCAACGCCATCTTGGTTTTTGGCCATCATCATCTTGGTTTTCGGTCAACGCCATCTTGGTTTTCGGTCATCGCCATCTTGGTTTTTGTCCGTCACCATCTTGGTTTTTGTCCATCACCATCTTGGTTTTTGGCTGTCACCATCTTGGGTGCTTAGGTGTTCGATACACATTAGAACGACATTGCTACCGCAGCGCCATCTTGCAGCTGTTGTCAAAAAAACACCAAAGTTTCGCCTCTTTGCTTCTATACTCTTCGACCCTGGTATGTGGTCCATCCTGCCCAACACTTTTTACTGTGTTTACTGGGTGTTTCTAACACTCTCAATGACGCTAGCCAGGCTTTAGAAGTTTTGTTTTCGCAGTAAAGAAAAACTGGTCATTTCTCACACACTGTGTTATTCAAGTCAACAACAAATGATTAATTTAACAGTCGAGTCTGTTGCTGAGCTCAAGCTGAGATGAAGAGAAACGGTGCTGAGATGCTCTGCTGACAATATAACGGCAGACTCATGAACCCTCCAGTGTTTCATCTTACAAACTGTACATAATAAACTGCAGCGTCTAGCTCAGGGCGAACACACACCTTTATTCAGTGTGTGTGTGTGTGTGTGTGACGAACAGAAAGTGAGGAGAGACGCCAACAAAGAGCTAAAAAAAACAAGCTTGCATATCAATGTGTATTTATGAGCTAGTGCAAGATAAAAGAAGAAGAAATGAAGAGTCAGTGCGAGAAGAAGATTTAAGTAGTGAGGGGTGCATTCTGGGACATACCAGCCGAAACTAAGCCCTAATGAAAACTAGCCTGGAAAGACAGCCTTTATACTTTCTAACATTATAGAGCTACAGACGAGACAGGCACTCATTAGACTCCTCTGAGTCCTCTCTCCCAGAGGACATGTCCATTTAAAGCTCCATTAAGTCTTAGTTCTGATATGAACAAATGTGATGTGAAAAGGTTGATATTATTGCAGAAGCCACTGAGAAGTTATTTCACTCTCATCCTCATTTTCATCTTATACATCTTTATTCATTAATGAACACAAAACAGCATCGGACCGTCGACTAAAACCCAAATAACGAGGCTCACTATTTACAACCTGCTTCATTTGTTTTTCTAAAGTCGCGTTTCCAACAAGCAGCTCAATTCAGTCCAGTTTGTTGCACATTAGAACAGTTATTTTTGCGTTTCCATAAGCAAAAGTTGTGGATGGTACCAATAAAACCACTCCATTCTTGGTACCAACTCAGTCGAGGTTACAATCGAGCTGAGCCACTAGAGGGTGGCGTTAACATTTCCCTCAACAAATTAGCGGTATTTTCTTTTTCATTTATAAGGGACATATGATGTTTTCTACTTCTGGTTAATATAATCCGATAAACATTATTTCCATATATGTATTTTGTACTTTGTTAATGCCTTATTTTGAAAACCAGATGTAGTCACACGTGTATACTTCCTCTAACTTCTCCAAGTCGTCTCTAGCTCTCCCGTCAGCTCCATTCTCTTTATACATCCATGGTCAGCTCCATCGGGGCGGTTTGAATGCATTTAACATAAATGTCAGTATATGGGTGCTCTACAGTTGTAGCGTCGGCCCATTTGACTACGGAGATGAGAGTGACGGCCGGCTTAACCGCACGTTACCGCAATACGATAATGTTACCTGTCCATGACAGAGTTAGCATGCAGCTTTAACTGTGATGTGTAGCTCTGCTTTTCCTGGTAATGTGTGAAACCCAAAGTGTTTCCGTACTTGACTGTATGTGTAGTGTTTACCACGTTGGATTTAACATGTGAGGGTGCCGGTTGTATCCACGCAGACCCTCCCCCGTTTTCGGCTTGCTGCGGTTTGTTTTGGTTGACGGATACATCCTTAGACTTTCTGGCGACAGGCACACTGGAAATGATAGTGGTTTCCTGGTTCTACAGCAGATATAATACCAGGTATGATCACACACACACACACACCTGCACAAGCATGCCTTTGTACTGAGGGAAACCAGGCAGGCTTTGATATCGACATAATAGGACGAGTGTGTTGTTTGTGAAAACTATCGGGGTCAACGAGGAGTTGGCTGAGCAACAAGAACTGAAGGTAAGAAGACACAACACACACACACCTGCACACACCTGCACACACACACACACACACAGAAACACACAAAGAAAGAGCGTGACCCTGGTTTAGAGCCGAGGAAATTTAGAGGATTACTGGGTATTAAAATATACACACTTTTACTCACTCACACACCTGTACAGTCAGTTGAAGCACTCACTAACACATCGACAGGTACACACACCCACACACACACACTCACACCCACACCCACACACACAATGAGTGTGTCTGACCCAGTTATATGAGGGTGTTAGCAGGGAAATCCGCATTATTAATATGCAGCGGTGTGAATTTAGAGGCTATTACCAGCTAAATGGTACTCTGCCACGCTCTGTGTGTGTTTGTGTGTGAGAGAGGGTGTGTGTGTGTCACATTTATAGCTAACACAGCAGATAGAAAGAGTGTGTGTGTGTGTTTTTTACATTTTTCAAAACTTCCATCAGCCTCTTAGCGAAAAACAAGCAAACAAAATGCTAAAGCAGCCTGGAGATTGTGTAAGAGGGTGTGTGCGTGTGTGTGTGTGTGTGTGTGCGTGTGTGTGTGTGTGTGTGTGTGTGTGCGTGTATGTGTGTGTAAAGCAGCAGTAGAAGTTGTTGTGGTATCAGTCAGTGACAGCCAGCTGCTGTAGAGTGATAGAGAGACCTTTAGTCTACATCTCTCTCTCGCTCTCAGCCTGAGGATATATGTGTGTGTGTGTTAATAGTGAGTGTGCGTAATGTATAAACAGCCAGGAGGAAACAAATAAACCGATGCAGAACAACAACCAGAGCGTTCATTGAAGACAGACAAAGACAAATACACAAATACAAAACCACTCCGGTCTGTCACTCAGTCTGAGAAAACTGTGTCACTTTCTGACTTTGTGTCTTCGAGGAAAAATCAGATAAACATCATCACGTAGCCGTCCTTCACCTGACTGACCCCAAACGACTGCTCGCTGGATCTCTCTCTTATCAGCCTTTGCTTCCAAATACTTAGAGATCCCCTGTTGTTGTCATGTTTAGGATATATAAATACTAGGGCTGTCAAGGTTAACGCGATAACAACGTTAAATTCTTTAACGCATTAATGTAACTTGTGATTTTTAGGTTGTAGCAGCTCAGTTTTGAAGCCAGAGTAAAGATACTGGCATCATATGAAACTACAAAACCTGATGAATCCATCGGTACCAACCATGTCATACTAACTGGTGAGAAGGAGGCTAAATAACGCTCCAAACTCACACTAAATTTTGGCGAGGAAAAACTGCCATGGCCATTTTCAAAGGGGTCCCTTGACCTCTTATTCAGCGTCCGGTTGTACTTAGCTCCGCCCTCTCGTGTCACTTCTGGTTGCAAAAAACCAAGATGGCGACGGCCAAAATGCCAAACTTGAGACCTCAAAACGACAGTCCAAAAACCAATCGGTGACGTCCACTTCTTATATACAGTCTAAGATCATTACATCCAATTACCCCTCTAGCTGGTTTCTCTAATCATACATTTACATAGTATTTAAAAAAGTAAAGCCGTAACCGAGTTACTTAAGTGCATGTAAACACATTAATTAGTAATTAGTACCGAGGCTGATATTTGAACGTACAGGAAGAAACTCTAAATGTCAATTACAAGCTGCGAGAGGACATTGAGACGTTCTGTCCAGTCCCCAGCAGAGTCAAACATGCGTCAAGCCATCGGTTTAGCATAAAACACGACTTTGTTTGCAGGACACGTCATTAGAGGTCATCCCCCGCTGTGAGGTCAAAGAGGGGTCAAACTCTACCCGGCACATAAAAACCAGGTGAGAGGAGCTGTGGAGTCAGTTTCAGGTCAACATGAGGTCAGTTGAGGGAGGTCAGACTCAGCAGAGCGTCATTATGTCTCCAGTTATTAGCCCGGTCCTGGTAATTATAAAAGAGCTGCTGTAAAGGCTGATGATACCAGAGAAGACACCAATTATGGAGAGAGGTCCGTCGCCGGTGCTGCAGGTAGCACTTTTCTATATTACAGCCATGAGTGTGTGTGTGTGTGTGTGTGTGTGTGTGTGTGTGATCCAGCCTGTGCTAGCTGTGCTATCTGACGGGGCAGATTGTGATTTTTAGCTGAGCAGCGCTAATCTCCTGTTACAATATGAAGCGCTGATTACCCCACTGCACACTGTGGGAACGAGAGAGACTGTAGACTGTGTGTGTGTGTGTGTGTGTGTGTGTGTCTGTGTGTGTGTTTGTGTGTTAGGGAGTATTTGAGGGCAGATAAGACGACAAAGTCAGGACAGCAGACAGAATTAACTTCAGAAGAAGAAGAAGAGAGGAGGAGAGTCTGTGTGTTACAGAGGTGAGAGGAGGTTATCCGGATTATCCAAGTACATTTGCTCAAGTACTGTACTCATGTACAATTTGAGGTACTTGTACTTTACTCGAATATAGACCCCATTCACAGTTTGTAAACAATGATGACATATGGAAGTGTGCACACGTGGTTTGGCAACGGAAGTACGGCGGAGTGCAATACTATGCAACCACCAAAGATCGCGAATGCAACCTAAAAAAAATGACTTTCCAGATCCGCGTGCTATTAGTGAGTAGAAGACGTTAGGAAGTGGTCAGATATATACACGTATTTGGTGGAGAAACCTAGCGTGTAACGTTACATCAGATGGCCGCCGAGCATTTTTGATCGCGTCCTCAGTCCAGCGGTAGTCAACACTAGCTTGCAGCCGTCTTTTAATTAAGATTTTGAATGCAGGGCTTTTACTTGTAACAGAATATTTATACACTGTGGTATTACCAATGATTTCAACTAAAAGATCTGAGTACTTCTTCCATCACTGACTCACACCGAGCTGACAGCACAGTATGTACAGCAGGGATGTTATGACTGGGACGAACCGCTGCACTGTCCTGTTATGTTTGCCTACTGTGTGTGTTGATGTTGAGATAACGGAGCTGGAATAGTAAGTCAGGGAGAGACAGGAAACGGGACACACAGATGGAATAGTTGTTTGACTCATGCTGCTGTTTGGGGACAAATCTGATCTGCAGTAGTGTCGATGGTGATGATGATGATGATGATAGTATCATACATTTCATACATGTTGGGTAGTTTAATTTATAATAAGACAACAAACCTTATAAACTCAAAATTCTTAATTTGTAAAGTAACTAAAGCTGTCAGATAATTATAGTGGAATAAAAAGTAAAATATTTCCTTCTGAGATGTAGTGAAGTAGAAGTAGAAAGTGTCAGGCAAAACAACAGTCAAGTAGTTTGAATGTATACTTAAGTACAGTACCTATGTAAATATACTTTGTTACATTCCATCACTGACTTAACACTGTATAAGAAGTGGACGTAGTCACCGTGGCGCCACTCATGTGATTGTTGACTGCTGTTTTGAAGCCTCGACTTTGACATTTTGGCGTTGATTTAGTTTTTGGCCGTCACCATCTTGGTTTTTGGTCGTCACCAACTGGTCTTGGAATTGGTCTTTTGCAACCAGAAGTGACACGAGAGGGTGGAGCTAATTACAACTGAACGCTGAATAAGACATTTTTAGGCGACCAAAATGTTACACTTAACTTTGATGAACTGAAAACAAACTGTGAAAGGGTTAAAGTTATAAGACGAAAACACGGACAACTCCCAGACCAGACAACGCCGTGGTACCGACCTGTCAATCACAAGGTAGCCCCGCCCTAACACATCACCTGCTTTATGGTCTATTTGACTCTAAATGGGACCATAATTTACTAAATGAACATCATGCTGTATTGAAGAAGACTTGGAACTAGCGATTGAGACCATAAACTCATGTTTACAACGTTTACTGAGGTAATAAATCAAGAGAGAAGTAGGCTCATTTTCTCATAGACTTCTATACAATCAGGGGAGTCGCCCCCTGCTGGATATTAGAAAGAATGCAGCTTTAAGGCACTTCAGCAATGGCTTCACTTCTCACACAAGAAGGTTGCCCTCTGTGCTCTTAAATGTGAGTATTTTGTACTTTTTGATAGCATTTTTAATGTTTGGACTGACATTTGAAGACGTCCCCTTGTTGCTGCAAGAAATTATGACGGCCACAAAACGAACAATCAATTAATCTGCTGATTATTGTCTTGATTAATAGAAATACTTGTTAGTTGAAGCCTTGCTGAGCTGCATTTGGCCTTGTGATGACTTACTTCTAGACCTTTTTCTGAGTGTTTTCTGTCTCTATACTCTCGGGTTTTTGTGAGATCTAATCTGTTATTTTTCTCTCCGAGCACTTCATTGCAAAAAAAAAAAGAAGAGACTTGCTCCTTCAATTGACTTGTTCTTTCCTGAGTGTAAATATAGACACACAAACCCCCCAGGGTGATGCCTGTTGGATGGTTTGCAGATATTCAGATGGTGAGAGAGGCAGAGAGGGAGGCCAGTGAAGACCTTTCATTTGTTGGCGAGTTAAGAGGAGAGAGGAAGACGAACTGGGAGCGAAGGAGAACAGAGGAGGAAGACGGTCAGTGTCGGTTTCTCTTTGAAGACCTCTGCCTCTGGGAGTAAACAGAAGAGGGGGGTCCCGACATGAAAAGAGGACGTGAAGAGAGGAAGGCGACAAGTGGCTGGAAGAAAGGAGATGGAAAGCAGCGCAGTGACCGCTGTGTAGGAGCTGCAGACCCCTGAGAGAGGCAGACAGAAATATATGCATCATGAAATATGAATAAAATATGAACGAACGTGGGATTTTTGGCGCTGCAGTCTTAGAGGTTATAGAGAGAGAGCTGCAATAAACAAAAAAAAGTGTTCTTCCTGTGGGTGGAAACACTCAGTACAACATCAGTGAAGACTGAACTTATGGGTTTCAATACTTTAGATACAGAAAGTTTTTGAACACAAAGCCTTTATGGAGTTACTAATATTTTTGTGAGTTGATTTAACTTTTTAAAAGATCAATTAATCCTTAATTTAACCAGGAAGTCTCACTTAATTGATCTTGTCTATCTGTCATGGTTTAGGCTGTGAGGTTTTAAATATCTAAACCTGCAATAACAGATATTTTTGTGCCACAACAGCTAACTAGCAGACAGCTTGTTTACCGTTGCAATGGTTGCAGTTTTAAACATGTGGTTAACGTTGCAACTTTGAAGTAATAAATACGTGGTTAACATTGCAGTTAATGTTGCAACGGTAACATTTTTAAACATGTGGTTAACGTTGCAACAGTCGCAGTTATAAACATGTGGTTAATGTTGCAACGGTAACAGTTTTAAACATGTGGTTAACATTGCAATGGTCGCAGTTTTAAACATGTGGTTAACGTTGCAACGGTTGCAGATTTAAACATGTGGTTAACATTGCAACAGTTGCAGATTTAAACATGTGGTTAACGTTGCAACAGTTGCAGATTTAAACATGTGGTTAACATTGCAACAGTTGCAGATTTAAACATGTGGTTAACATTGCAGTTAACGTTGCAACGGTTGCAGTTTTAAACATGTGGTTAGCAACGGTTGCAGGTAGCAACGGTTGCAGTTTTAAACACGTGGTTAACATTGCAATTAACGTTGCAACAGTCGCAGTTTTAAATGCATGGTTAACGTCGCAATTTTAAGTTGCAGTTAACATTGCAATGGTTATAGGTATAAAGATGTGGTTAACGTTTCAACGATTGCAGTTTGAAACATGTGGTTAACGTTGCAACGGTTGCAGTTCTAAATATAAGGTTAACCTGAATTCAAACAAAACTACGTGGTTAGGTTTAGGAAAATATCCTGGTTTGGGTTAATCATGGGTTAAACATTAAGATGACTGTTTACTGATAATGTGACTAGTTTTTTTTATTTGTGTTGTTGAAGGCATTCACTCAGCAACAAGTCCTGAGTTTATTTTATCACCTTTAAATCAGTTTCTTTGAGTGAGTTGCCACAGTAACAAAAAGAAGAGGAAGCAGAGAGAAGCATCTCTTTAATAAGCAGAAGTCAAAAGTCACATTATTGAGCAGATTTCAGCTGGAATATGAAGTGAGATAGACAAAGCGCCGCGGGGTCTTTTAATATAAAGTTTCTCCTTCATTTCTCCTCTACGACTTGGCAGGCGATAACAGCTGGATATTAGTTTCCTGCTGAGGATTTCATATATATCATATTATTACCGCACTTTGTTATCTGACTATTATCTTCAGTATGGACCATTACATAATATCTCATACTGGAAAAAAAAAACGTTTTCTCATTCCTCTCTTCATCCAGTTCAACACAGTCTGAATATAATGCTTTTTAAAAGTCAAGATCATTTGAGTTTGAGCTGATACCTCAAATATTAAAATGATGTCACATACTCAGAATTTCCTCGTGGATTCGTCCAATAGGGGAAAACTGAAATGCACGAGAAATTAAATTTTCTTCAAATTCAATATTTTCTGTGTCAGACATCTTAATGCTACTTTTAATTCAAGGCATTACAAGGTCATTATTACTATTATTATTATTATTGTACATTTTTGTTCTAAAACTCTCAGTATGTGAGGTTTCTGAGCTGCAGAGGTCAAATGTTTCTACTTGGATTGAATAAAACTACTTAACAGTTGAACAAAACCTCCTTAATTTCTCCATTTAAAATCAAATTAAGGATTTACGTTTTACAAGGTTAGACGGTTGCTGAAGAGTTCAAGGAATTTACCTGAAAATTATTTATTAGATAAGAAAAGGTTGTTAATAAGAGGTTTAAAACAAGCAATATGTACGTGGTGTAAGTCGTTTAAAGTTGCTATGCTTTATGGTTTTTATCTGTGAAACTACTGACTATCAGCTAGTAACTCAAGTTTACTTTATTTCAGCTAAAGTAAAGTAAAAAACAGAAATTTAACTAATTAAATCATAGAAAGGGGGACTGGACTAACACCTTAATATGGAGAAAGGACACTTAACATAACTTTTCTGTTGCTAATGATGTTGTTTGCAACAGCTCCCCAAAGAAACAACCTAAAGATTAAAAAGTGCATATCTCTGCCAAACCTCCACATTACTCTAAATGGTTTGTTTTACTCTAAATGACCTACTTTGCCTAACAATCCTGGATCTCCACCAGAAGTTAATCACTTTTTCTTTGGCTCGTAACCGAAATATCTCTCCACCAGACACCATTGAAATTTGTTTTTAAGATAACCTGCTAATTCACAAACGGACAAACAAAGAGACGATAAGGAGACGACTGGAAGGGATTTAGTGTAACTCGAGTTTCTATTCTGGATTGTTCTCTTAGAGAAATATCTCAATAAAAGATTAATATCACAAACAAATGTTCTGTTTTTGTAGTACAGCCTGTCTGCCTTCCGCAGTCTGTCAACCATCTGCTGTTTTCACTCCTGCCATCACTTCCATTCTCAACTTTTTCTGATAACAAATTTTATTATTACACTTCAGTGGTCCGAGGCTGCAGTCCTTCCAACTTCTCTCTTATCTGTTGGTTTCCTTGTTTTCTCTCGTCTCTTCTCTCCTGTGTTATCTCTCTGATAGAGTAAGCCCAGGTTTCCATCCGACTGTCCAACAAATTCAAACAACATTTCGCAGTAAAACTAAATGTCAGTTTGGTGCTTTAATTTTTATCGTACACTACAGTGTACGCTGGTCATATTTTAAGCTTAACCTCTTCATGTGTATAATATCCACAAATTTCCTTTGTCTTGTCCTTCTTTTACATGAAAATTTAAATAAATGTGATTTAAAAATGTTAAATATCTGCTGTTGTCGCTGGGCAGGGTCTGCGTCTGCACTGATCTAATTTTCTCCTTTCCTCTCTTACTGTGATTTCACACAAAGATACTGTAAAACCTGATGAATAAACTCACCGGAAC
>CAKALG010027328.1:0-13150 GCA_916700815.1 Helicolenus hilgendorfi | reverse complement strand
CAGCCTCAGCATGCATGCAGATGAACGGCGCCCTTTGCCGGGACGAGGTGTCATCAGTCCACTTGACGAGGGTGGCTTCACCCAGAGGTGATTTCCACTTGCACATTTGTTCTGTATTATTATTTAGCGTAAGTTTGGAGCGTTATTTAGCCTCTTTCCCTACAAGCTAGTATGGCATGGTTGGTACCAATGGATTATTTAGATTTCTAGTTTCATACGATACCAATATCTACACCCTAGCTTTAAAACTGAGTCCACTACAACCTAAAAATTGCAAGTTGAGTTAAAGCATTAAAGAAATTAGTGGCATTAAAACGAATTAATGCTTGACTATTAACTTTTACCGCCCTAATTATTACATCTGATCATATTGTTTAGTAAATGGAAACAGCCCTTTAACTGTTTGTTTTCAGACTAATTCATTGAGTTTTGCAGCATCTCTGTATAAGTAGATGCTCTGCTGGTTCTACTGCAGCAGACTCTACCGCTTCAAATCCCTTCCATCTATTTTCCCCCTGCTACTATTTCACTAATTCTTCAGTTTCATTCCACTCTGCCTCTAAAAAAAAAAAAAACTCCTCTTTTTCTCGCACACACATAAAACACAATACAGCCCTTATGAAAGCCCCTTCAGCTCTTGTCTGTATCACAAAGCTGCAACCAGCTTCCCATATGTGCACCTACTGTAAGTGTGTGTGCGTCCCACCCACGCTGCTGCTGATCTCCTCTACTTCTAAAAAGTGTTTCAAATTCTCTAACACACGGTCGTTGGACAGATTTTCATTTAACTACACTTTTTGGCACTAAAATTAGCGTCACACAGGGGGGTCTTTTTTTTTCCCCATCAGACCATTCCTTTATTTCCTTTTGCGAAGCGCTGTTCAGATATCAACAACCTGCGAAATAGCAATTTTGCTCTTCATTGACTTTTAATTATATTTCTGCTCCTAAGCAGCAAACAATCTGTTCGTACCTGCCTGAGGAAATTAGCATGGGGCACTTGACTTTGAATGTGTGTGTGTGTGAGAGGATATAAAGCCTAGTGAAGCTGGTTATAGGAGCCTCTCAAAGGGACGTAACAATATTTGTCCATTAAAACGAGATGTGAGAGAGCAGTGAATGAAGAGTGATTCATCACAGATGCAGCCATTCATGTTCGGCGTGTGTACCCTCTTAACCCTGATATAGAAATTGATGGTGCAAAACAGTATAGTCACCATAACAAGTCACCACACCAAAAGCAAAACAGCTTCTGATGAGGTGATATGACAATATATATAGCGTCAAAACTGTACAAAAATGACTATTGTTTATATTCTTTCTATATCGTTTCAATTGTGAGCTGCGTTACGGCAATATTCACATCATTTGGACGACGCTTTACATTCTGATCTTTGAGCGAAGTTCGAGCGGGCTTTTATTCTGAAACATCGACAAGACAGTGTTGTAGAACATGCAGTGACTTGCAGAGCTCCATGAATGAATAAAGTACGGGGTTTTAATTGTGGATTATTACTATTATTTACAAATTACCACATTTTTCTTAACCTTTTTCTGTCTAAAATAAATACAAATGACATTTATAATGAAATGAACTGGCCATTATGAAAGGCAAACTCCATGTAGAAAGAAGGGCGTGAATGCCACAGCCCCGGCAGCCGCTAAGCGTTACTGACATTCTCCGTGTGGACAGAGCGTTAACAGAGTATTTTAACGTCAATATTGCAGTCGATCAATTTCATGTAATTGCAGGAAACCAAAATCGGGATTGTGATTAATATTTGATTAATTGTGCAGCCCTACGTCACTGACGGCTTTTTAAGTAAACAGACATATTACATACTGTATATATTGGACAATTCAACATCTTGCTATTTACAGTATGTCCGGTGCCAACGTTCAGTGCCAACACAGGAAGTAGTGTGGCTTATGTGGCGAGGTAGAAAGAGAGCATGTGGAGGTCACAGTGGATGTTTGTGTTCACATCCTGTCACAGACTTTCAATTAGGGTTTTGTTGTTTTATTAACTATCTTTCCCTAACCTTAACCACATGTTTTAGTTCCCTAACCCTATCCATACCCTCACTTTAACCATGATATTGTTAACTTTGAGAATTTGGCATTCCACGTAAAAAGGTGTTGAACATGTGCAAAATGCAGTTGGCTCAATGAAGGTGAAACGAGAAGAAGAAGTTTACTGCTGTGCCCAAATCAAAGAAGCATTAAGGAGGAATTGACATTTAAAAATGGATTCCCTTAATTTGTTTGTCTCCCTTTCACACACACAGTTGCATGCACAAACAATACACATTCACACACACAGGAAGATGGAAGTATAATAAGCAGTTCCTGCTGGGAAACATCTTTCATTTTCAGTGTTTACTCTGGCCTGTTGCTTTCATCCAGCTACTAATAGAGCTGCTGCACTGTTTGCACAGACCGTCCAGGCTATATAGGCAGCGCTCCATCAGAGCTGCACAAGGTGTGAGGGCTTCATAGAGTCGCTGACAGAAGAAATAACTCTCTGCTGTCAGACAAGATGTTATACAATGCTGTAGGATACAAAGGGGAAACTGGGGGAGGCTGCTTCAGACAACATCTATAGCCTTTATGGCTCCATTTCTGTTTACGGCATCTCTGACTCTCCACCAATAAGACCATAGCGGAGCATGAAACAAGTCCAGATTCAGGGCAGCGTATTTCTGATGATGATGCCTCGCTTCCTTTTTGTGGGACGGGGGTTTGTTTTTCCAACAAATACCTACCTGACGCCAGAGACTACATGTGTAAATGATGCTTGTGCAGAAAAAAAACATGCAGGTGGTGGAAGTAACGGATTAAACCTACCTTATAGGGCTGTGACGATTCACCTATCTCCCGATTTGATACTATCACGACACTTTGGTGCCGATTTGATATGTATTACGATTTTTAAGTATTGCGATTCTACAAGTATTGCAATTTATTGCGATTTTAGTTAACTTCTTTAACACTAGACCATGGGGAAAAGTTGAATCACACACTTCTAGGGACTTTTACTTTGGAAATTATCTAAATTAATACAGTAAGAATGTTTGATTTTCAGCATGTATGTAGTCAGAGATGTCCTGAAGTCAAATATATCAGTCATTGTCAGGCATTATTTACTGAAAACCGCATCCATCGGGGCCGTTTGAATGCATCTAATGTAAATGTCAGTATATGGGTGCTATACAGTTGTAGCGTCGGCCAATTTGACCACGGAGATGAGAGTGCCAACCGGTTTGACCGCACGTTACCGCAATACGATAACGTATTGCCGTGATGTCTAGCTCTGCTTTTCCTGTCAATGTGTGAAACCTAAAGTGTTTCCATCCTTTACTGGATGTGTAGTGTTTACCACTTTGGTTTCAAACTGTGGGGGTGCAGGTCGTATCCACGCTGACCCTTGTCTCGGCTCGCTGCGGTTTGTTTTGGGCGACGGATAGGGAACGTATATGACTTTACGTTACTCACACTACCTCCGCATAGACTCAAATGAAGCAAATATATTGATTCTGGCATTAAAAAATCTATTTCAAAATCGTTTTTTCCTGCAGTCGCAGGGTGGCCTCCCTGTCCAGAGAGGTGACACTCTATAAGGAAACACAAAACATGCACAACAATGCAATCAAATGAAGGATGGCGTCACTATGAGTCACGGTTAAGGTTAGCATTAATCGGCATAGGTAGAAACAGGTTGCATCTTTTTCCTTAAATAAGAGGCTTAGTGGCTTTCACAAACAGCCAAAGCCAACAGAGTTTTTGTTAGTTGACTTGAATCTTGTGAGATGATGTCAGTAAACTGCACAGAGTGAGTCATGTTTACCAGCCTGGCCAGCCAATCTGCGATGCTTTATAGCATAGAGATGAGACAGATGAGTCTAAAGTCCCTAATGTGGGTGGATGTGAATGCATGACTAGAAGGTGGCGCTCTGCTCGGTTTAGGCTGATAAAAAGCTTTTAATTTTTACATGAAGATCCGTTCAGTCGTGCAGAATGCATACCACACACAAACACTGACTCAGACAGGCGCAGATGCCTACGAACACTAACAAGGCTCAACAGTTTTGAGAGGCCCTACAGGCCACCCACCAGTCATCAGCCGGGACCAAACATTTACTGAGAGTCCTGTTTCTCTGAGCGCCGCTCCGGGTATGTGGGGCTCGGCCAATCAAATCCCCGGCCGCTAATTTGTTCCGCAATAATTCTGGAGGCCGGGGAGGAAACGTAAACTGTATTTGTGAGAAATAGGAGGCTCTCGCTGTAAATCACTTGTCTTGTATTATAGAGGAGCTGCTCTCAGGTTGCCTCGGGGTAAGCATGCGGCTCAGCCCAGCAACCGGTGCACGTCTGTTTGTGTTTTAATCAAATGCAGCAGAGTCGTAAATCAGATTGTCAATTAGCATTATTAACATTAAAAAGAACAGGGCTCTGTATTTCTCTCTTCTTGCTGACGGCGGAGGCAGACGTTGATCGTTGCGTCTTAATCAGAGTGTTTTGAGTTGTTTTGTCGTCTCTGTGCTGTGTTTGCCAGGAGCAGATGGTCTCCGAGGTTCCTCTGAGATACAGGATTTAGATTCAAATCCCTAATATCATGTTTTTCTCTCTCTCTTTCTCTCTCTCTGTGTGGCAGAGCAATGTATAGCTTTAATAAAACATTCTTCTAATGAGGCTGTGAAAGAATAATGCAACAACAGGCTGCACTGCAGGGCATTTCTGCACTATACTGTAAAACCTATCGCTGCTTTACATTAATCATGTTATCAGTCCATAACAGCCTTGACTGGAGTTTAATAAGGAATCTATATGTGAAAACCTCTCATTTAATTAGTTTACATATTATATTATTATCCGGATATACAAAACGTCAAAGGTCAAGTCAGTACTGATATATTTGCAGATTGGATTTTGTAAATGCTATTTGCGTTAGTCAGTGCAGTTACATTGAAAGTGATGATTACATGTTAAATAGGGTCCATCACTGCTGGAGGCTTTGCATAAATACCGAAGAGCTTGTCATCTATAGAGAAGCATCAGTTATTATTAACTGTGCAAAGACTACAAAATGATCATATTTCAGGACACATTTGTTTGCAGTCACAATTAGGGCTGTCAAAGTTAACATGATAACACCACTAATTTCTTTAATGCATTAACGCAACTTGCGAATTTTGAGGATGTAGTGGCCTCAAACTAAATAACCTCAGGAATCCATTGGAACCAAACACGTCATACGTAACCAAACTTACGCTAAATTATGGCAAGGAAAAACTGGCATGGCCATTTTCAAACGGGTCCCTTGACCTCTGACCTCCAGATATGTGAATGTAAATGGGTTCTATAGGTACCCACGGTACCCTTTACAGATATGCCCACTTTATGATAATCACATATTGTTTTATGCTAAATGTAGTACCTGTGAGGGTTTCTGGACAATATCTGTCATTGTTTTGTGTTGTTAATTGATTTCCAATAATACATATATACATATATTTCAATAAAGCAGCATATTTGCCCACTCCCATGTTGATAAGAGTATTAAATACTTGACGAATCTCACTTTAAGGTACATTTTGAACAGATACAAAATGTGTGATTAATCATGATTAAATAGTTTGTGTATTTTAGACAGCCTTAGTCACAACATATCCCCAGTTAACAATGAATGCATAGGTTCAACATTTCAATGTTGAGCCAGCGCCGCACATCACACGCACCAAAACAGCCTGGTCATGGTAACGCTGCCTCAACAATTTTGGAGAGAATGGCCCAAACAGAAGTCGAGGGCAGAGAAGAGACGTATAATGAACGGAGCTTTCATTGACAACAGTCTAATCGGCTGGCTGAGAGACGGCACTCAGCAGTCCGCTAGCTTGTTGCTCTCGCTACCGACATCAGCTGCTCTGATTCAACACAGTGGCGTTGTTCTGTCGGGAGATGCAGTGACTTCATGTTGTTAAGAGTAGAAGAGCTATGATGAGGAAGGAAAAGTAAATGAGAGCGTATCTGTTGTGTGGGTCTAGACAAAATGTTGTTTTGCATTCATTCAATTAAACATTACAGCTGTGGTTGTTGCAGACACACCTGGCGGAGATCTGCACTACATTCAGTGCACTTTTCTAGTTTAATAATGTTCAGTTACCATTACTATACACACACTGTGATCATTACAGTCAGTACTGCTGTCAGGGCCTCTCCCTCAGTTACCTTACAGCCAGCGCCTTTCCAACCGCTGTGTACACTGTCTGGTATTAGAGTCCATTCCCCATCTCTGGCAGCAAGCCCAAGCCAATGAGAACGCCGGGCAGTCAAAGCACCAGGAGAAAATATTTATACAATTCCACTACAATCAATCCATTGTTCCTGCCCCCAATTTAATCAGTAAGCACCCACTTCTAATTCCAGCTTCATTTGTTTCAGGCGTTCAATACTCCTCTCAGTCTGTTTTCCTTCAGTAATAGCCATAGATAGATCTTATATACAGCCCACAATAAAAACTCAACGTATTGTTTGTTAATACAGTTCAATACATACTCTGTTTTCTGTGATTAGCAGTGATTTAAAGCCTCTGTTGATGTTTGCCTTCTCCAGTGATGCTTGGACACTGTGAAATCTCTGAAAATATTCAGAAAGTCTGCTGTCAGAAACTATTAAGTTTGTGCCAAAACACAGCATCCACCAAGGGCAACATGGAGCGCAAAACTAAAGAACTGGAGGACTGGTCGGCTTTTGATCTGAATAAATTCCCCGCAAGTCTCATTCATTTTCATTCTCCTTTTCAAAAACCCAATTTCTGTCTGGTGCATTTGGCCTTTACACCTTCCTCTTCAGTGAATGATTGGAGTCATGACTGCGTGAGCAATGAGAATAAATTGCACTCTTGATAGGCGATCTGAACTTGGTTTTGCCATAACTCTTTTTTTTCCCTCTCCTTTAGAAATCGCTTTGTGTTTTGACGACAACTTCACTCAGATGCGGGTAGGTGATAATAACGAATACTGGGAGTTTCAACAAGGACTAAAACCCATCTGAGGAAAATGTCACACCTTCAAGCTCACATTTTTTGAGACAACAGTATGCTGTTATACCAAAGTGAAATGAGATCAGCGTGTTTGATGAATATGAATATCAGCATATGAAAGACAATCTCCAAAAACAAAGCATATCTTTATCAAATCTGTATTAATGCTCTCTAATGCCAACACCGCCTCTCTCCGCCACCAAACAACAATGTATGCTTACTACCTCTGATTCAGCCGATTAGACTGTTGTCAGGCTATGAAATAGGCGTAATCAGTCTCTATAAGCACCATAAATGTCGGTCAAAAGGGGCCTTCTACACCCACTAGTAGGTTTTATCTTCTATTCACATGGTAGATGACTGAAAAAAGGTATAAAAGAACACGACAGCGACCTCTAGCGACCGTAGTAATTATGACGAAAGCAGAAGTCGAAGTCAGGTGCTATAGTATAGATGGCGTGAAACTCCATGGGTGTAAATGTGTTTGTTGCCTAAACCTAAAGAAGTTGTAGTTTTGTTGCGTAAACTTAAAGAAATTGTAGTTTTGTTGCCTAAACCTAAATAAGTTGTAGTTTTATTGCCTAAACCTAAGGAAATTGTAGTTTTATTGCCTAAACCTAAAGAAGTTGTAGTTTTATTGCCTAAACCTAAAGAAGTTGTAGTTTTGTTGCCTAAACCTAAATAAGTTGTAGTTTTATTGCCTAAACCTAAGGAAATTGTAGTTTTATTGCCTAAACCTAAAGAAGTTGTAGTTTTATTGCCTAAACCTAGATAAGTTGTAGTTTTGTTGCCTAAACCTAAATAAGATTTAGTTTTATTGCCTAACCCAAAGAAGTTGTAGTTTTGTTGCGCAAACTTAAAGAAGTTGTAGTTTTATTGCCTAAACCTTAGGAAATTGTAGGTTTGACGTCTAAACCTAAAGAAGTTGTAGTTTTGTTTTGTTTGTGTTGAAAATGTGACTTTTCATTCAGTTTTACATGTTAGAACGTGTTGATTTTAAGTTTCACTTTCACTTTTACAACGTAGTAGGCGTAGTAGGCCCCTAATGACCCACATCTATGGTGCTTATAGCAACTGATAACGCCTATTTAATGGCCTGATAACAGTCGAATCGGATGTCTGATTCAGTACCATTATTAACTCTCCTAACATAATCAAATTGTTTAAGAGCTCAACAGGGAGGGTTCATTCCTTCACACAAAGAATAACAATAGGCCAAAATCAATGGAAATGATCTTGTTTGTTTTCAGTCACTTGGCTCTAGAGTTGGCTCTGTCAGGCGGTTGGTCGGTCCATCACTGGTCCGGACTGGAAACATCTAAACTATGGATGGATTGATATGAAATTTGGTGCAGACATTCATGGTTCCAAGAGGATGAATCCTAGTCGCTTTGGTGATAGCCTGACCTTTCCTCTAGCGCATAGACTGTATATAAGATGTGGACGTGATGTCACTTGCTTGCATCTCGCCTCATCTAACCCCACCTGGAGACTCTATGACCCGAAATGCCCGAACAGTATACTGCCCAGAATATAACACACAAAGTAAAACATGTAAATGTAATCCAGCTGGTTGAGTTTACTATGATTCCATTCATGTTGCATTTCATCTCTGCATATATGGAGCACTTTAATATGAATTTCAGCGTGTTAAAAACAGTCCTCTTTCTTCTCAGACTGAGGAACTCATTAAGCCGTCTGATGTTTCCTGGAAAAAGCTGTCAGCCATTTTTAAGAGCACCAGTGACACACTCTCTCTCTCTCTCTCTGTAGAACAAGAGAAAGAGAGAAAGTCCTGCGGGGGGGCTCAGACTTTCATTGTAATTGGGGGATGGAGAGAGTCTTTCTGATGAGCACCAACTACAGAGTAAACATCAAAAGACTGCAGACAGACAGGGGTGAGGGAGGAAGAGGGTAAAGGTAGAAGAGAAGAAAGCAGAGGAGCGGGATGAAAGGTGAGAGGAGGGAAGAGAGCAGTGAGTGATGGAGGGACAACAATAGTATGAATGGAGGAAATGAGTCCCGGGGCCTGCTGGGCTAATGATGAGGAAGCTGAGGAACCCTGGGTAGTCCTGCTCTCTCTGATGAAGCTCAAAATAGACACACAAACACATGTGCGTTACTATACTTGTGAGGACCCTTGTGGACTAATCTAACCTCTAACCGTTTACATGTCCAAACCCTGATCTAAGAATTGATCTACTCTGCTCCCCTTCAAAACAAAAGGTGCTTTTGATGATTTAACTGTAAATGGGAAAGCCCTTTGATACCAGTCTGCTCTCCTTAAAGCCCCCTCCAGTGTATTTTGTCATTTCTATGATATTGACTAGTTGATTAGCCACACTGTTTGCCAAAAGTTGTTTGATAAATAACTTTATTTTTGTGCTCAAAGTTAAAAAACAAAAAGAAGGTAGTTGGTAAAATGGGAATATGACGTCTGACTATAGTAGAAGCTGCAGGTCAGACGTCATCCTCCAAGCTGCAGGTGTACTCATGCTCGTTTGAGTCTGAACAGCGGCAAATCTGTTTATCTGTCTGTCAGTTTGTCTTTCTAGTTAGTCAGCTAGTTAGGTGTAATGAGCTAACCCAACTTGTTGCAGTAGCTAACTGAGGGTTTTCATTTATTTTCCTCCACCTTACTTTAGTGTGTTTATTTTCACCAGCTTTGTTGTTCTTTGTTTTTTAGCTGCGTTTCTGTTTACGTCCAAAGAGAGAGCAAAATAACCGGAGTCAAATTCCTGCTATGTGAACTCATATCTGGCCAATAAAGCTGTGTCTGATCTTTATTTCAGATGCACTGATCACTGAGCAAATAATGAGGTGAGCTCGACTGGTCAGGAAACCGTCATTGGATGTAACACCTTGCATTCGATGTAACCTAGAAAGCGGAGGTGGACAGCCTCCAACAAACTGAATCACCACAAGAATGTTCCAGCTATTAGCTATTATGGGATCTGAAGGCGGAGGAAAGGGAGGGTGAGGTTGTGTGTGTGTGTGTGTGTGTGTGTGTGTGTGTGTGTGTGTGTGTGTGTGTGTGTGTGTGTGTGAGTGAGGTGGTGGGGGCGAGAAGGTTGAGAGATGAATGCAAATATTTGGTTGCTAACAGTGATCAGACGCATATGTCAGGCCATCATCAGCGGTGGGAAGAAGCCAGGAGGGGAAGCGAGCGGAGCGGATAAAAGGAGAGGATGAAGCATCAAAGACGCCGGGACGAGACTGACGGCGCGCAGCGTTCCATACGGCAGTCATCAGGTCATCAGGTTGATAGTTTGTGTAATAGATGTCCAGCATCTGGCGTGGCCATCAACTACTGTGCAGCACTGATCAGACGGATATGGGCCGCACATGTTAGCCACGCTAACTCGAACCAATCCGTTGGTCTTTCAGCATTAGTCGATGTGCTTACGGTGCACGGATATTTGTGTAGGAATACATCATGGCTGTAGTCAGGGTCTGAAATCATCAGGACATCAGCCACGTTGGCAGGAATGGAAAACGCTAGAGATGGGAATAGAGAACCGTAGTTGTCCGATTCCTTGGCATCTCATGCCTCCGTGATTATCGATTCCTCTTTGATGCTTTCCGACAGTTACGCATGCCCAATGCGTAACGGCATATGCACGCTGATGATGTTTCAGTTTATATGGGATACGGC
Source organism: Helicolenus hilgendorfi (assembly GCA_916700815.1). Taxonomy (NCBI): domain Eukaryota; kingdom Metazoa; phylum Chordata; class Actinopteri; order Perciformes; family Sebastidae; genus Helicolenus; species Helicolenus hilgendorfi. Next base: position 2,453 of record CAKALG010027328.1, on the reverse strand, counting down.
GAAGAGAAAAAAAGCACTCAAAAGCATGATGCTACTAAACCTGAGGGGACGCACCGTACTTTTTCCTTGATAATGTGACACTGTGAACAACAAATCTGCAGAAGGAGAGTTAGTAACGTTACCTGTTAGCAGCCGGTGGGCAGATCAGTCCTGCTTGGTTAAATAACAGGAGATACTAACGTTAACGGAGGTGCCTTTGAGTTACAATTATGAGGCGTTCAAACTCTGCTCAGTCAAATGACTGTTGGGTGAAGGTAGATTACAACGTTATCATGATGTGTGGTCAAATGTAATCTCAGTTTCTGGTGAGAAACTTGTTTGAAAGAGATGTTTTCACATCAATATAAAATAGATATTTGAGAGGGAATTAACTTCCTCACAACTTACCAAGATTTTTTTTTTTATCAAAGCAAATATTTAAATAATCATAAACTTTTGCGTTGTGTGTTTTTATGCAAATAACCACTATATATGACAATAACAAAGTACAGTACAGTACTGTGTACAGTACCCTCCCACCCCCTGAAGCTACGGTGTAATTCAAACACTGTAATTTACCATGCATATAATGTTTATGTAAAATATTTCACACATTGAATGACGTCAGATCTAAAATGTTTGTAGCAGGCAAAAAAAAAAAATACTTGCCTGCCACAGTGGCAGGAAGTGAGAAAAAAGTTCATTTCAGACTGACTGTAGTCATAAACAGACAGCCAGTGGGAAAAACACATTGCCTGTGCAGTGCATTAGCATTTAGTATGGAACATAAACAAACAGCTACTTCCCATGAACCGCTTCACTTGCAAACACAGGAACAACAAACTGCTGAAATGCCCTCCTTTGATCACATCTGTTTGTTCTTACAAGCACACCAGTTGTATTTGCCTCTCTAAAAGATCCTGAATCCAGCCCGATGGTAGAGCTCCTCGGTCGGAGAATGATATCGACTTCCCCGTGTTGTCGAGCAAAACCTCGTCCGTCAGGGCATTGCAATTTCCATGTCCCGCTCCGGCTCCACGGCAGGTACTGTATCTCTGTGTTTCTCACTCACCACTTAATAATGGGAAGCAGAATAAGGAGAGGGAAAACATTCACTCTCCGACACAACCAGCCCAGCAGGCCGAACACGGAAGAGGCAATTTAGTTACACATAGCAATCTGTCACTGTGCACATTAGCGGTGCTGTCACAAGTGAGTAACTTGACATGAACCACGTTTGCTGCTTTCAAGCGCTGCCTTTGTGTGAGAAGCCAAATCGAAACCAACCATACTAAAGGAGTATTAACCCTATCTGCCTCAACCCAAGTCCAGTTGGACGATTCCACACATCACCATTTACGTCCAACGCCAACGTCCAATGCCAATGCAGGAAGCAGCGTGGCCTTTAGAAAGTGAGGGTGAAAGTAAGAGCATGGAGGTTGGGTATATGGGCGTGTAGTTAATGTGACTTTCATGCAAGAGACGGGCTATGATGATTCACCTAGTATCTAGTTAAAGATTGGTTTACTCGTTAGCTATAATTCACATTAAACTGAACATTTCCATTGATAGTGAAGTGAGACGAGGTGAATGGGACTTCTCTGGGAATATTAGACAACATCTGATTGGGGGTTTTCTGTCAAAGTCTGTTGACATTTTCTTGTCCATTAACCAGTCTTTAAACGCTGCCATAGCCCATACCGTATTCCGCTTAGTGTTTATTACTTCATGTCTGTCTTCTTCTATTTTGTCGATTTCTCTGTTGTTTGTGATTCTTCTGCCGTTAGCCATGAATCTAACGTTTCGTGCTCTCCAAATATATAAAAATTAATATCAGAAAAATACTCCATGGTGTTTTCTGATTGAGTAAAGTCTATTTTTTTTGCCACAGCTGACGTTAAATTTACCGGACTTCTTTCTGTGCTTTGATACGGACGTGATCCTCCAGAGTCTAGGATCAGTGCATCCGTGGCAATGGTCCGTTATCTGCTAGAAAGAAATAACAGACTGTAGAACGCCGTTATTGACCAATCAGAATTGAATATTCAACTCAGCTGTGTAATAGTGTTTAATAAAACATACTTATGCATTATAAATCAGCTATAAACCATTCATGAGAACAACGTTCATGTTGTCATATTGAGAAAAATCTCTTTTGCTGTTGTTTCTCTTCCTAAAGACAGTCACTTTATTACACTTATATATCCCACGCACCCTTTTAATTATGGCGGAGTACTTGGTAAGTCATGAGTAAAAGGGTGCGTGTTTGTTTGAAGCATATTGAGGCCTTTAAACTATGTGTGTTACCACTATTGCTATACTTGCATGAGCGCACACACACACACACACACACACACACACACACACACACACACACACACACACCATTTAGCCCCATCATCCCTTCCCAGTGCGGCTGCACTGAGTTATCTGGTCCGGCAGCTGGTACTTTGGAAACACATCGAGGATAATGG
>CAKALG010027309.1:0-11911 GCA_916700815.1 Helicolenus hilgendorfi | reverse complement strand
GTCGCCCAGAGACACCCGGCTCAGCCACGCCGCCATCACTGCTGCTGTTTATCACCCGTCTGTGTGTGTTTGTGTCTCTTTCTACCTCTTCTCTCTTTTCACGCCCTCTATCATTCTTTCACCCTCATCATCAGTTTCTTTCTTAATTCACAGATCCAGAAGGAGAGCGTCGGCTCTGTGAAAAGAGGAATTCAGATCATTTCCTTTAGTATCAGTTACGCGATTAAAAAACATTCCATTACAGTCCTGAACTTAAACTTTACAGAAGTAGCAACAGTAACTACAGCTGTTACACAAATATGGACTACAAAAACAAAACAATATTTCCCTTTAAAATGTAGTGATGTTTCAGTATTAAAGGGGTAGTCTGGGTGATAGAAGTGGGGTTGTATGAGGTACTTCTCCATAGTCAGTGTATTACCCACAGTAGATGGAGTTTGGAGAAACAGACAGGAGTACCAGAACGGGAGCAAAGCGATGTACTGCTGTGGATGGAGGCAGCAGTAATCTATTTCAGGTTTCAGTGTACGCTATATTTTGAATATTTTCACCTGAATTACATACATTGTTGTATCACAGTAAAGCTGAGACTCTTGTGGAGCCAATGAGCTCAACTGTATTCATGTGTGATGATGTTAGTCCCCATAGGAGACATTTCATTGACCTCACTGTATAAAATGACCTGTGGTGACCTCTAGGATAATCACAGCCTCGTGAAACTTTACAGCCACAAACTAGAGACCTAGAGCATTCAGAGGATGGATGGATCAGACTAGAGACCTAGAGAATTTAGAGGATGGATGGATCAGACTAGAGACCTAGAGCATTCAGAGGATGGATGGATCAAACTACAGACCTAGAGCATTCAGAGGATGGATGGATCAAACTAGAGACCTAGAACATTCAGAGGATGGATGGATGACTTTCCTGGCTAGATTGACAATAAGGGGGTTCTGAGCAGTTTACACAACAGAAGTGTTCTCCATCCAATCGCCGAAAAATGCAATTCTTGCAGAAATTGCCAAATGTCAAAAGTTTTTGATCCCAAATCACAGCATGGCTTTTTCTATGGTGTTCCTCAAGGTCTTGGTGTCTAAATGTGGTATTTTGGAGGGATTATTGATCATTTTTATCAATTCTCAAGTGGTAAAAAACCTCAAAATTGCTGCAACAATTTATGAGACATAATAGAGCATGGAGTTGGCATATCATCATGTTCTAAGTCCTGATACACTTTCAGGTTTATTTATAATTTCTGACTAGAACAGCTTGATACACAGTGTTGAGCTGCATCTCAAATTAATCTTCAGGTTTCCAGCTTTCAGATGATGTTCACCACTTCTATGTGACATCTTCTGTTGACCTGCTATCCCCCCCTAAAGACACCCTGGACACCCCTAAAAAAGACAAAACAGGTCTATTGTGGGTCTCAAAGGGTTAAATAATAGATCGTAAAAGTCCAACATCACCAGGTATACCTGATGATGTGAGCCAGCAGGTGATGATGGGATACCATCAGTCACTAGAGCGAGACTCCATCTCTGAAACATTAATGAAGACCGACGAGGATCTACTTTCACAACGGAAAAGGTACGACGATGGAGGCTAAAACTGAACACACCTGAACCAGCTTCTATACTAACCTGAAACTGCTGCTTCAACACTTAAATCAACACCTCAACAGAAGTCAACATCAACAGGTTTAAGAGAGTGAAGAGCACAGAGAGAGAGCGGCATAAAGAAGCTGATAAAAATATGCAGGTTAAAGAAGCACACCTGAGCAGACAGGTAGTACACTCACTGGTTGTGTGTGTGTTCCTGAGGAAGAGCTGGTCTCGTCCTCGTCCTCTGAAGACCTGAAGGAAATGGTGACGAGAGGAGACGACAGCGTTAATCCTTCAGACCTGACACCATGTGATCAGGTGGATGCATTATTCAACACCTGGGACTGTGTGCATGCGTGTGTGTGTGTGTGTGTGTGTCATCATTCATTCATAGGAGGGAGGATAGAATAGCTGCTGTGAAGGTGTGTGTGAGTTAACTTTGTGCTGCAGCTGCCATCGATGACGTTTCTTTACTCTCTGTATGCAGAGCTGAGAACTGACCAGGTGTGTGTGTGTGTGTGTGTGCGTTCTTGGACCAGGTGTGTAATGGAAAGTTATATTTGTATTATAAGATACTGGTATCATATGAAACTAGAAAACCCGATGAATCCATCGGTACCAACCATGTCATACTAGCTGGTCATGAAGGAGGATAAATAACGCTCCAAACTTGTGCTAAATTTTGATGAGGAAAAACTGGCATAGCCATTTTCAAAGGGGTCCCTTGACCTCTGGCCTCCAGATGTGTGAATGTAAATGGGTTCCATGGGTACCCACGAGTCTCCCCTTTACAGACATGCCCACTTTATGATAATCACATGCAGTTTGGGGCAAGTCAAGTCAGCCCACTGACACACTGACAGCTGTTGTTGCCTGTTGGGCTGCAGTTTGCCATGTTATGATTGGAGCATATTGTTTTATGCTAAATGCATAAATATCTGCCATTGTTTTGTGTTGTAAATTGATTTACAATAATAAATGTATACATGCATTTGCATAAAGCAGCATATTTGTCTACTCCCATGTTGATAAGAGTATTAAATATTAGTATTAAATACTTGACAAATCTCCCTTTAAGGTACATTTTGAACAGATGTGAGATTAATTTGCGGTTAATCACGATTAAGTACTTTAATCGATTGACAGCCCTAATCTTAATATTCAGCTGATATGAGTTAATAAAGCATAGTGAGTCCCATCTCAAGGTCCACTTCCTGTACTAGCTTTAGTCTGGAGCTTTCAACCGTGTCTTCATCAGTGCATGGAGTTTGCTCAGTTGTCATGGAGATGGATGTGCTGCAATAGAATAGTATGTATTAGTAGCATACCGGTAGTATGCATAGTGTACTTGTGGGCATTATTGGTATAACAATTATTATATTTTTTAAAAAACTGTTGTTTTTTCCTAAACCTGGGTGGTTTTATATCCTGTTGGGGACAGATATAAAAAAAGAATGATAAAATCGAAGCAGCAGAGGCTGAGATGTCCTCACTTGTAGTCACTAGTGTGGATCAAGCTCCAAAAACACTGGATCCTACACTTCCCATAATGCAATTCAAGCCAGATCCTCCCTGCCTGGTAAACAGCCACTTCTTTCAAATTTCACACCTCCAGGTTTTAACGCAGACTTTCTGTTATAAACTTGTGGGCCCCATCCCGAGCCTAGATGTTTTCTCCTCCAGTGCCAAAGAAGACATTATAAAACTGTTTTGCTCCTTGAGCTCATCATATCTGGTGGAAGGAGACTTTTTATTCCACATGTTCTCCAAACCAAACTCACATTTCAACGCTGCTGCTGCAGTCGTCCTCAAACCCAAATCCTGTGCACACTGAAACACAAAATAAATGACAAATGTAAACCTCTCTAACTTGTACACACTGAATGGTTTATGTCTGTATGTATGTGTTGTATTATTATCTGCTGTGGTAATCTGATACACAGAGTCAGATTACACCTGCAGACTTGGTAACATGATGGTCTAAAAGAGGAGAAACACGACACTCAGCTCCTGCTGTCTACACAAGCTGCTTTACATTGAATCCCTCCGTCTCAACCTGAGCGAACTGTCTGCTGTTTCTTTGCTTCAGCACCAAACGTGAGCTGCTTCACATGACGGCCAGATATGAGACGATGCTTTGATGCTTTGTAATAATCAGATCCAGTTTGTTGCAGCTCTTGGACCAGCGTAACGGTGTATTCTGGTACATTATTCATCACCAGTCTGGGAAGCAGTCATGTTGGATTTAAGCTGCTGGGAACGCTCTTATATTGGGTTTTCTGATTGGTTGATTATCAGCCGAGCAACCAATCAGAGAGTTCTTTGCTAGTGGTAATAGTAGCATCATCTCAAAAATGATCTTCGTCTGTTTGTCCTTCGATTTCCTCAACAAACGTTCATCCGATCAACTTCACACTTGGCGGCTGTGTTGCTGAGGAAGTGCAGCGTTGAGTGTGAAGTTGTTTGGATGAGCGGTTCTCGAGAGGCCGAGCAATCTGTCCCTTCCAAAACAGGCACGTTTTGAACGGGCAAAACGTTACTACCTGTGAAACATTAGTCTCTTCAACTTTAATTTTCCCAGTTTAATGGCTTTAAAATTACATACTGCCTGTCAACAGCACATAATGAACTGCATTTCTGTAAACTAAAGTCTCATCTTTAATTCTGAAGGTTTTCAGAATCAGAAAATGTTCACATACAAGGAATTTGCTTTGGTGTTTTTGGTGCATAACAATAAAAATAGCAACAGAAGGTTTCAAGTATTTTCAAGTCAAAACATTCAAGTCTAAGTGAAGTCACGAGTCACTGGTGTTAAAGGTCCCATATCATGCTTACATGCTGTAATGTTAAAAAGAACTTGACTTTTCTCATACTGTATGCCTGAATATACTTGTATTCACTCTCTGTCTGAAACGCTCCGTTTTAGTGCATTTCAGCAGAATTGCAACGGAATTGCATTGCTAGGCAACAGTTTGGGTCCATGTTTACTTCCTGTCAGCTGATGTTATTCACATCCACTGCAAAAGGAAATCAACTGGGACACATTTAGAATGTTTACCTTTAAAACTGTCAAATGATCTAAATATCGTATATTTATGACATCACAAATGGACATAAATCCTAACGGCTTGTTTCAAACGCACAATTTCTAAATACTGGCTGTGTGTATTTCTCCGTATATTGAGCATTTTGATAGTTTAAAGTCATCAGCCGTCCACATGTCTGCCAATCACCACCCTAATACGTTGAGACACTGGCAACCTGAGTATCATACATGTGTTTTACAGCTTTCACTTTCTGGAAACTCATCTTTATTGTGGTTTTGCCAAACAGACAGATGCTGTGATTTGGAAAATACCTGAAAATCAAAATATCATAAAGTGGACTAGGGAACAACTTGTACCTCCTAGATACCAGCTTCATAGAAACAGTCTTGTTTTGCTTTGACGACCTTCATCTTTTATTTCTTAACTGTTTATCTAATGGGTTTTTGAATGGACAGAGTCATTCGTGCACTTTTTATTATCTTATTATCATTATCCTATTATCTATTTTTTTACCTGTTTGCTTTGTATGTATGAATCTAACTGTTAACTGTCTGCGTGTTATAAAATCCACAAACTGTGACTCTTTATACTAACTGTATAAAAGTTTTTAGACGCCACCTTCAGCTGCTGTTGGCTGCAGAGCAGCTGAAGGTGGAGGCATTCCTGAGGCTACGGGTTTTATACGCAACAGATGAGGCAATGGGAGTGAATCCAGACACACACAACATCCTTTTCTATTTAAGGGAATAAAGGTTCTTCATACAGGAGAGGAGACTCACTTTTGTCTCATTAATAATAGTAAAATAGTAAAGTAATTCACTTCCCTTCTGTTTACGTTGACCTTTTATTGTTTTGCTGAAATCACAAACTTGTTTTGAAGGATAGTAATAAGCATAAAAGGCTTAATTTGACACATTAAATTCAGTTTAATAGACAGAAGGAGGAGTACTACTACTACTACTACTCAGCCTGTGATAACAGTTGTATGTCTTCTGGAGAAAGGTGAGGTTTGAGGGTGTGAGGCTGGGGTGGTTAAATTTAGAGCTGACCCGAATGCTTTTTTTGTTTGTTTTTAAAATAAGTATATATAATAAATAATAAATAAATAAATATAATAATAAAGTATAAACCCCAAAATAACCCCGTAGGAATAATCCCATAACATTATTCATATTATTATTAGTTATTCTCAGACAGTTATTGCTGTTTGTTGTGTGTAGAGGTGCGTGTGTGTACAGTAGTGCAGCAAACAAAACACCAAGGTTAATTCATTGTACGTGGACTTGGTAATAAACCTGATTCTATTTTTGAGTTGTATTATGGAAATTGTTAAGATCCAGTGTTTTGGAACCATATTATCGTATTGACTAGGAGTCAGATTTTAGTCCAAACTATAGTATGTTTTACCTTTATCTCAATTTAATGCAACATTATTGGTACTTTTATATAATAACTGTGCCTGTATTCTGTTGTTTCTGGGTATAAATGTATATTCACTACTCAGTCTGTAGCACCACCTAGTGTTCATTTAGTGTACTGCTACACAACCACCTTCAGGTATATATAGACGAGCATCAGGAGCAGATCCATGAGGTGTTTATCTACCCTCATTTATATAAATAGGGTGGACAAAATAATAGAAACACCTGTATAAAAATACAATTCAACAGCATCATAAACTGCAGTCTCCAAATTTATCACACTGTTGAATTAACACCTCTTTAAACAGTTATATTATAACCTTCATGTGGAAGGATTTATTTCAGGAGCGTTGCATCAAACTGCTTTGGTTTTAGTGAGGTGTACCTAATAAACTGGCAACTGTGTTTACATACATGCTGGGTAAATTGTCTAATTAAATGTTGGTTAATTGATGATAGAACACTGAGAAACACAAATTGCTAAGTAATAGGTACAAGTATTTTTCTTCTAAGGGTCTAAAAATGAAATAAAAACATTCATATGGTTGCTGCATTGCTCTGTATAAAAACAACTTTAAGGTTATGATTAATATTATCATTTTTATTTTGTCCTGTTTTTAAAACCTTTTGACAGTCTGTTTTATAGATTTTTGTAAATCACTTTCTTTACTTCATCACATGGATGGCAATGTCTGTTTTCTAAACGTGTTTCATTCTCCAATTTTTGTGGTCCTGAAAGTGTTGTGACACTTGTCCATATGCCTGAAGAAAAACGTGTAAACCGACCGCATTAATAGCAGTAAACAACATTTTCAACACACCCTTCACGCGTTTAGGTGTGCTGAGAATGTTTTAGAGAATAACAATAAAAAAGACTCAAGACAGAAAATGTATTTTTCCATATTTATTCTCCTGACACCATCTGAGATATCCGTTTACTCGTCTGCCTCCGACTCCTCGTCGTCGTCCTGACTGATCTGGAAGTAACGCAGCTCGTACGTCTCCTTGTCGGACGCCACCACTCTCAGCCAGTCGCGGAGGTTGTTCTTCTTCAGGTACTTTTTCGTCAAGTACTTCAGATACCTAGTGGGGGGTAAAAGTGGGGTCGTTTAGTCCCAAAGTTTTGATTTCTTATATTATAGTTTGCTGAAGTTTGTTTGCGTCGGAAACGTTAAATCTCACCTTTTGGAGAACTGCTTCTCAGACGTGACGTTGATTTTGTTCTTCATGCGGCCGACCTGGACGACGTTGCCCAGGTTCCCCGTCTTTCCGTTGACCTTTATCCTCTCTTTGAGGAAGATTTCCTGTTGGACAGAACACATTGACGCACTAGGGAAGAGAACCCTAGTATATTCGGAGCTAGGGAAGGTGGCCCTAGTCCAGACGCAGGGTTAGCTGCAGGCAAAGATCACTACATTTACTGGCTTTTTACCAGTTTTCCTAATTCCTAACCAAAGTGCAAACACTTGTTATTACTGCACTTAACAAGTGCAGTAATACTTGCAGTGAGACTTACAAAGTTTGCACCGTCCAGGATCCCATCCTCCACAGGGTGGGTCAGGTCCAAGGTGAACTTCCATGCAGCTCCCTTTTTGGACTTCCTGCCAACAGTTGGCCTCTTCTGTTTGAGCTGTGAGGTAAAAAAAAAAAAAAGCCACAACAGGGTCAGAAACTTCAGGTGTTCCTCTTTAAAGTCACTAGCATAGTTTACAAATATTTACCAGTGATAAGGCATCTAATCTCCACCAACACACTATTAATGCACCATATTCTCCATTACTTAATAAATCTTTAAGTTAAGTGTCCTTAAAATATCTGCAATCTAATCAATCTTATCAATATTTTCTAATCTCACTACTTTCATCTTTAGTTGCTCTTTTGTTGACAAGTTTCTCTTCATTAAAAGCTCATTTAAATGCTAGCTAGTAACACTTGTTGACCATTGTTTAAGATAAATTAAGATAATCCTATATTAGTCCCACGGAGGGGAAATTTGCAGGATTACAGCAGCAAAGGGGGACAAAAAGTAGGTTATGCAACAAGTTATTTTATTAATAGTTAAGTTAGCATCTAAATAAATGAACAGTAACCAGTAGCAACTTATTTCATTAATTAAACTAATCAGCACTCATTTAGATGAGTTGTTGTTTAATGATTTTAGGTGTTGACAATGAGGGTTAACTAGATAATGTAGCAGTAGAGACATCCTTTTGAGTTGAATTTATATTTTATTTTAACTACTAAAAGGATAGCTAATATGAAAACTATGCCGAAGTGACTATTGGGTCTTAAACTACGTGTAGACTGACAGCACACATCAATGTTAACCAGTCAAGTGGAGTAAAACCACAGATATGAGATAAAACAGCCATTTCTTCTATGGAGTCTGGCTTCCTGTCACGGACTGGTGAATGGAACGCGCGTCAGCAAACGTCACGACTACTACAAACATCCTTTGATAGTTTTCTACTTTATTTTAACTACTAAAAGGCTAGCTAATATGAAAGCTATGCCGAACTGACCAGTGGATCTTAAACTGCATGTAGACTGACAGCAAACATCGATATTAACCAGTCAAGTGGCGTAAAACCACTGATTTGAGATAAAACAGCCATTTCTTCTATGGAGACTGGCCTCCTGTCACGGACTAATGAATGGAACACGTGTCAGCTGCTAACTGCGAACTTCTTTTGATTCCTTCACTAGAAAAACGCTCAATGTTTCACAACTAGCTGCACGATTAAAGCTTCGCTTTGTTTGAGTACGTAATGAGCGAAAAAAAGTTGTGAAAAGGCAAAGAAATTAATGATAAAATGGGTAAATTCCGGAGGAGCTGGCAGGACTTACTGGCGCCATGTTGAGAGATCGGACGTGAAAGGACGAGCCGGAGGTGACGCAGCAGTGACGTAGGGACGTAGCTGCGTGAAACGCCCTTACCAAATATGGAATACCCTGATTTAGCTGTAGAAAAATCTGGAAAATACCTCAATTAACGAGTTCTGACAAGACAACTGGCGCAGCCGAACTCATAACCGATTGTCAATGGTATCTTTTAGCTTCATTATTTGGCAATACCGACAGTTGCATTTAAATGTCACTAAGTTTTGTCTAAAAACAACTGACTTTAGAATGGAAGTATGGCCTGTGACGTAGGACGCCGCGTGAAACGCCCTTACCAAATATGGTAAAACCCCGATTTAGCTGTAGAAAAATCTGGAAATACCTCAATTAACGAGTTGTGACAAGACTACTGGCACAGCTGAACTCTTATCTGTCAATTGTGCCTTACAGCTTCATCATTTGGCAATACCGACAGTTACATTTAAATTTCATTTTCAGGTTCATACTTGTATTTTGTGTTTCTACCAGAACATGTTTACATGCTGTAATGTTAAAAAAAAAACTTTATTTTCCTCATACTGTCAGCCTGAATATACCTGTATTTACCCTCTGTCTGAAACACTCCGTTTTAGCGCATTTTGACAGAATTGCAACAGAATTGTGTTGCTAGGCAACAGTTTGGGTCCATCTGTACTTCCTGTCAGCTGATGACATTCATGTACACTGCAACCAGGAATAAACTGGGACAGATTTAGAATGTTTACGTTAAAAATTGTGTCAAGGGTCTAATTATTGTATATTTGTGACATCACAAAAGGGCAGAAATCCTGACATCTTGTTTCAAATGCAGAGTTTCTGAATACGGGCTGTGTGTATTTCCCTGTGGTTTGAGTGTTTCGATACTTTCACAGTATTTATAAAGGACTTAAGCCTGTTTTATAATAAAAAAACATGAAAATCTCACTTCTTTATAATATGGGACCTTTAAAACAACTGACTTCAGAATGGAAGTCTGGCCTGTGATGTAGGACGCTGCGTGGAATGCAGCAGTGACGTAGGACGCTGCGTGAAACGCCCTTACCAAATAGGTTTGTAGGAAAATCTGGAAAGTACCTCAATTAACGAGTTGTGACAAGACTACTGGCACAGCCGAACTCATAACCAACTGTCAATTATGTCTTTTAGCTTCATTGTTTGGCAATACTGACAGTTACATTTAAATGTCACTAAGTTTGGTCTTAAAACAACTGACTTCTGAATGGAAGTCTGGCCTGTTGTGTGATGATGGAGGTCCAAAGGTCAACGACAGCCCAAACACACCCTGATAATAAACCTGCTGAGCCTGGTCAATCATTCACACAGCTCCCCTGCTCTGCTCCTGGGCCTCAGACCGGCCCATCTGTATGAACACACAGAATTAAAAATCCCTCCTGATGAGTCAGAGAAACCAAAACTGGTCGGATGATTAAACATGCATCCGTCTTTCCATCGTGATGCCACTTGTGGCTCAGCGTGCAGACATGCACATGAGTATTACACCACTATTGGTACATTCGGGCACAGTGTGTGTGAGTGTTTTCTCTGCTGCCATGACTTCAAAATGCAGATACACAACAAAAGACATAAGTAAAGTAACCACATTTCAATAGAAAACATGCTGTGTATATCCTGGAATTTATTCATGTAGAGGCTTTTCTTTTCAGTAGTTTGTATTCATAATGCCACTTTCGAGTGGCATAAAAATAGAAGTTATACTAAACACCAGCATTTATAATCCTATTTGTGTTCTTATAAATACAATTATGTTTATATAAGATGATCAAATTAGCTGAATTCATCCAGTTTTTTCATAGCTGTGAGGTTTGCTTTGAGCAAATTATATGTTTGAGGAGTTATTTTTAGACAAATTTAATCTGTATCTTTAGTTTCTTTTGACGGTTTTCTACATTTTGTCCAGGGTGCTGTATTGTTTTGTATGTCGGTGTGGATCTGCTGTTGCAGGAGCCTTTTTTTTTTTTTTCCACCATCTGCAGCGCAAAAGACATACTGAAATTCAGGTAGTATTTTTCATTCAAGTTTTTTCTGTTACTTTACAGAGAATGATTGTGACCTACAATACTACTTTATACACCTCACATTACGTATTTTTAACGCTTGATACTTAAGTAAAATCTCAATATCAAAAATCTGAGGCAGGACATTTGCTTTGAGTATGTTTTTAAACAGGATTTAAGTACTTTTAAAAAGGTAGGAAACGAGCGCAACTTGCACAAGGATCAGGTACTTTATCTGACAAGTCTTCTAGGTGACTTTGCAGAGAATGATTTGAGATATGCAAACATATCAGATTTGACCCACAACACTACTTTATACACCTCACATTATGTACTTTTAACTCTTGATAATTGTAAAATATCAATATCAAAAATCTGAAGCAGAACTTTTGTTTTGAGTATGTGTCAGTATTTTTTTAATAGGATTTAAGTACTTTTAAATGCAAGTACAACTTTAACAAAAAAAATGCAGGAGCAGTTAAAAAGTAGTGTATTTCACAATGAAGTGCTTCTGCTTTTGGAGATTATACTAGACTTCATCCAGACATCTGAAATACAAAATGTACAACTTTTAGGGATTATTTTGCTACGATTTGAGCACTTCATGTGAGCTACACTGTCACTTTAACATCACGACTGACCCGACACAATAACTGGGTATATTGAGACAGAAAACCAGACATCGTTTGCAGTTTTTGTCCATTTGTTTCATCGTTTTATTTTTTTGCCATCTCCAGTCAGGTGACAAAGGCCTCGAGTGAACAAAAAGTTTGCAACTCTACCACCCTCCCCAACCCGATCGAGTCCCTCAAAAGAAACACACGCCTCACTGCAAACCCGCCTCACACATTTCGGAGGCCCACACCGCTACACACTCATGCCTCTCAAAACAAAATATAACACTCCTTTTGTATTTGGGGGGGATGGCCGGGGCAGCGGTGGCG
>CAKALG010027308.1:0-10123 GCA_916700815.1 Helicolenus hilgendorfi | reverse complement strand
AAAAAAAAAAAAAAGATAGCAACATCACTTCACAACATTGAATGAACGCATAAAAAGAAAATACATTTATTGAACTAATTAAAAAAATTCTAAAGTTTAAAAAAACAGTTTGTCCTTAATACTAACTGTTATTGGTACCTGATAAACATCAAGTCATAAAACTCATTATGTACTACCAAAAATAAAAGTTGAATAGGGAGGACGGACTTTGTTGTGTTAAGTATGTTAAGTAAGATAACTTACTGAATTGTCTCCCAACATGTTAATGTATATATTTGTTACTATACATCCCTCTTTTCAGGATGTATATAGTTTTTATAGGATGCAAATTATTTTAAAAACGGATAATGGTAAAAGTTTCAAAATGTGCTGTTCATTTGTTGCAGACTTCTAGCTCTCTGTAACCTAAGGTTATTTCTTTGTAGTTGATGAAATGTTCTATCTATCTATATAACTATCCTCTAAATAGAAAATTGCAAAAAATATAGTAAATCTTTTTGACCTGTTTGCCACTGTGGATTCGGTTCTTGCGGAGGACAGGAGTGCTGCCTGTGGTCACCCAGACTCCAGCCAGCGTGTTGCTGTAAACCTCATTCTCCTCGATCACCCCCTGGCCTTTTTCGTGCTGAAACACAAAGCAGGTTCAGCTGTCAAAAACTTCTGTTGAAAGTTTTTATTAAAAACATAAAAAATGATCTGTACTTGCTGGGAAAAGGGGGGGTTACATATTGAACCAAACTGAAGAGTGTATTTACCACATAGATGCCCCCATGCTGTCCGTCATGGATCTTGTTGTGTCGTACAATGGGGCAGCTGTTGGTTCGGATCTGGATTCCCGCCAAGGCGTTACCATAGATATCGTTACTCTCTATCAAACCCCGTCCATCTCCAAATATGTACACCCCTCCTTGGTTACCGTTGAATATAGCATTTCCCCTGGATATGAAAAAAAGGGAAAGAAAGTCACCATCTTGGAATAAAAAGGACATTAAATTTCCTAAACAACCATGTATTTTCACCATCAATTAGGGCTGTCAATTGATTAAAATATTTAAAATCAAGATGTCCATAGTTAATTGCACATTTTTTATCTGTTCAAAATGTACATTAAAGAAAGATCTGTCATGTATTGAGTGGACAAATATGCTTGCTTTATGCAAATGTCTATATATATTTATTACTGGAAATTAACCAACACTAAACAATGGCAAATATTGTCCAGAAACCCTCACAGGTACTGCATCTAGTATAAAAACAACACGTGTGTCAGTGTGCTGTCTTGACTATAACTTGCCCCAAACTGCATGTGATTATCATAAAGTGGGCATGTCAGTAAAGGGGAGACTCGTGGGTACCCATAGAACCCATTTTCATTCACATATCTTGAGGTCAGAGGTCAAGGGACCGCTTTAAAAATGGCCATGATGGTTTTTCCTCGCCAAAAATTAAGCGCAAGTTTGGAGCGTTATTTAACATCCGTCCCGACAAGCTAGTATGACATGGTTGGTACCAATGGATTCTTTAGGTTTTTCTAGTTTCATATGATGCCAGTATCTACAGTCTAGGTTTACACAAGTTGCGTTAAAGAAATTAGTGGTGTCAAAACGAATTTGTGTTCAGCCATGTTGACCTCCATTGAAATCTACTTTTGCACACAACCGATGCCCAAATAGGCCGCGTGCCTCTCTAGGTTTATTACAAAAGCAGTGTGTGTCCTCACCGTATCGTCGGGTCGCTGTTGGACGTGATCCACACACCGGCAAAGTTATTGGCATAGATTTTGTTCTCGATAAACTGCCCCCGGCCCTTCTCGTGGACGTAGATGCCTCCCGTTTGGCCATGATGGATCTCACAACGCACCACTGTGGGGTTGGCGTAGGCCTTCACCTCAAAGCCTGCTATGCGGTTTCTATGGATGTTGCAGTTCTCAAAGTAACCCTGAAACACAGAATAAAAGACAAGTAAGACGCTCTGTGATGTTTCTTCGAGTAAAACGTACGACATGACATGATTGCTGTGTATTTACCATGCCGTGGTCGAAGGTGAACACTCCGACGTCTCGTCCGTGGTGGATGTGGTTACGTCTAATGATGGGATTACCGTGGTTTTTCACCCAGATTCCCGCTAGCGCATTGTTGCTGATTTCATTGTCTTCATAAATGCCCTGAAAACAGACGAGAAGACGTGGAGTCAGAAGCCTGTGTGAACATTTGTGTGTGCATTTATTAGGGCCGGAACGATACACCCATCTCCTGTACAAAAATAAAAGGGGTAACTTCCTTATACCTCCGCATAGACTCAAATGAAGCAAATATATTGATTCTGGTATAAAAAAAATCCATTTAAAAAAAATCGTAAAAAAATGTGATACATAGGTGAATCGATATTTATTCCCACCCCTAGCTTTTATGACAAACCATTTGTGTTGCTATTGAGGAGGAAAAGTCATTTTTACCTGTGCGTGATCAGTGATGTACAGTCCTACGTTCTCACAGTCACTGATGTTGCAGTGTTTGATGGTTGGACACGCTCCCTGGCCGCTCACACACACAGCTGAACCAACTAAACACAGAAAACAAAAGCGTCACACTACAGCAGCGCGGCAAGTAATGGTCACTTCCATTATTAAATAACCAACATCATACAAAAAAATCATCATCACATCATATTATTGGGGTACATGCTGAGAGGTTGAAGAGCCTTGTTAACTGTAAATGAGTTGTTTTGAAATACTGGCTTTCACAAAATTACAAATATACATTACTATCTTATATTTACTTATCTTTATATTTATTTTAACTGCACTATTCAATGCCTTAGATTATTATTTTGCTTTTACTTTTACTTCCACTTTTATATATACATATTTTATGAGCGCTGTTGAAGGAACCTGAGACCAAAGATGTTCATTGACATATGACAAATCGAGAACCTTGAACCCTCGATGGAGACGAAGCGTCGGTACACGAGAGGTTGTGTTATACCACGCAATACTGGCACAGATTTTTTCCTACATGTCCTATTGCTGCAACCCGAGAACCCAAAAGAACAAACTGTCATAATAATAGTTGTTGCCAAAAAAAAATACTGCTCCAGGGTTTTTTTTGGTTTCCAGTCCAAGTCCCAAAAGACAAATTTAGTCTCTCATCCTGGGACATAATGAACACACAGATCATTTAGTGATGTACCACTATTAGGGACACTGTGTTTCTAATTCTAACCAGAGAAAACCATCGCTCTAAACTGTTAGAATACAGGAGTACACATAAACATATACATTTGTATAACATTATGTAAAATAATACAAGACCCCTGGTACTACTTTTGTGAAGCTAATGTTGCATCTGTCAACTCTGTTGTTGTTTTTTTAGGTCTGTACAGGTGTTCATTATGGCTGTATTGGCAAGAATCTAGTGATACGATACGCATCATGATTAGGGATGTGCACTCCAAGCAAAAATACTATTAGAAAATCACTGGGAATTAGTTGATTATCAAAAATCGCTGCATAAATAGTTTTAAAACGGTCATTGTTGTCATTTACAAAGCAACAATATACCTAATAATAGCCTAACAATAAAACTTATATGGCACAAAAATCTGAATAAATTAAGTAATTGGCAGAAAAAAAACGGCGACAATACTGCATATCTCGCTGTCGAGCCAATCCTTATCACCGCAGGGAAAATTCCTTAACAGTGACAGTTAAAAAAAAAAAAAAACGTAGCAGTGCACCCTGACACTACTTTCTGTTTCAGTATACGTTGTTACGTTGGAGCAGAAGAGTCACAGGGCTGAAGATAGATTACAACACTTCTACCTAGGAGGTTTAAACACAGAATGAGCCACTGTCTGCCACGAAACCTTGCATGTTATTTAAAATCAACAGTGTTTTTGAGAATCGATACAGTATCACAAAACATAATAGTGCAGTACTCAAGTGTATTGATATTTTCTAGTGTTCGTGTCATTGTGTCCTCCCCCAGTAACAAGTGGTCGGCGTGTGCGTTTACCTGTGCATGTGGAGCGGATGATGCAGTGGTCGATGTTGGGGCTGCAGTTGACTGTGATCTCCAGACAGTGGTGGGCGTTGTGGTGCTGCGCTGACTTATCATCAGGATTAAACTGAGGAGAGGAGAGCAGCAGAGGTCAAACAGCGGCTGCGCTTACTGACAAACACATCGAGCTTCTTTTCCACCCACCACATCCACACTGGACTCTCCCTACTGGAGGCAACAGTGACACTAATACATGTAGCTGGTAACAGGATATAACCAGGAAACTGATTTCTTACACCACAGGAAAAAAGAATAAATCAGTACTAGGGGTGGCGTGATATACCGGCATTGACGATAACTGTGATTAATAATACACACAAGCTGTACCAATATCAGGCCATTATTAACTTCATTACTTACTATATTATCATCTATACAGTTCTATACAGCAAAACATATTTTATATTATGGTCAAAATGTCCTTTTCCAATCCTCAAAACTGCAGAGACAAATTTTCTAGTTGACCACATAATTTGACTTTGTTATCAAGAGACCATGAGCATCGTTACAAGGTTCGTTGTTCGCCTCATTTACAGAATCCCAGGAGTCTCCATTTGGGAGATAATAATCATTTTATCCTCAACTATGAATAAATAATAAATTATAGACTAAGCTGGACTTTTCCTCTGTGAATACACAGCTTAACAGAGGAGCCCTGTGATGAGACTATAAAACAAAGCCAGTGTAAGAGGTGAAATCGGGGGGAAAGGTGAGATCTATGTTTACCTTGATGGTCATGTATCCCACATAGGCGTCCTCTGAGCCCTCCATGAAGACAAACGTTGAGTCTCTAGTATTCTCTATCACCACCTTGTCTGCTACTTTACCGGGAGCTGAGGGGAAAGCAGAGAACACTCATTAACACCCTCATACATACGGACATAAACACCGCCGAGTGTATCCCATCTTAAGAGAGATATTGATTGCATGCGGCACAAGAATCTACTTTCCAGTGAAGGAAACATGCTTACCTGCACCAATCATGGTGATGGGGGACTCTATATAAATCCACTCGTCTGTATAGATGCCGGAGTGGACGAAGATTAGACCGTCAAAGTGAGCCTCTTGTACTCCACCCAGCGCATCCTCAATGGTGTCATAATACTGCAGGAGAAAAGGTACAAGCACACCAACAATTCATCACCAGGCAGTTTGGAAATAGCAAGCAGGTGTTTACATTAGCTGTGCTGCTTTGCATAAATGTCGGTGCGATGGCTAATGAAATAAATCCTGGAGGATTTCTCCTTTAACTATGACTTACCAGCATGTTCTCTCTGCCTTTGTATCTGCCGGGGTTACTGTAGAAATGCTCAGCGAAGCCTGGTTTTACGTGAGCACCTTTGTACTGCAACACAGAAAACACCAAAGTCAGTTTTCTGGTGATCACACCAAACATTAACATACGACCTAGGTAACACACTAAGCTTTTACGTTTGACTCAAAAATGTTGTTTATATAGGTGCAGTATGTTTTTTTGAACAGAAAATACAGCGCAAATTGAATGTGCTACTATTGCCACGTTTATGCCTCGCGTCCACACTACTCAGGCGGTTTTGAGCCCCTAAAACGGAAACGTTTGAAAACGCTGCTGGCCCCGTTTTAGTTTTAAAACTCCAGGGTTGTGTTTCAGTCTGGACGGGTAAAAACGGAAACCTTTAAAAACGATGATGTAGACACCCACTTCGCCTCTTGATTGGGTCTTATCAGTCATGACGTGTCCTTCCCTGATTCGTCACGCCCCTATCACGTGAACTTTTTCCCCGTTGAACACCTCATACTCTCCAACGCGCCATCGGTCCAGACAAAGAAATCTCTGGTCTTTTCGCCATTGCTGTTCTTCCTTCGTAGTATTTTCTGTAACTAAATAACCAACCGCGCTGCTTCCTGTTTACACTGGCACGCACATGCCCAGTTTACGTGAATGGTCATGCGATGCGTTTTCAGGCGCGACCTTATTGAAAGCAATGTGTACGCGTGAGCCCTTGTTGCATGTCTACTGGCTGTAAACACTTCAACCGCAGTGTTTTCCCCCTGAAGAGGTAAATTGTTCCAACAAGTCTCTGCAAAAAAGGGCAAAAGCCTGAAAAAATAAATCTAATTTTGTGCAGCAGAAATATGTTTTTCCTGGTTCCTGTCCAGTTCACCATCCTGCAACCCTCCAACCCCAAATTAGGAACCACTGGCGTCCACAGAACAACAGTATATGCAAAGGTAGATTTCAGAGTGGATTGCAATAGATACACAGAAGAAACACAGCACTCTTTGATTTCTAGACATCACAATTAAAAGCCCCTAACAGTAAGAGGTAGGACTCCTGCAAAAACTAAAGAGTCAAGTGAACAATATAAAAAACAAACCGCGATCAATGACTCATTTTCACTTTATACTATAATTAATAAAGCAAACCTGTTTGCGTCCAATTAGCCTGAGGAGCTTAGACAATGTTCAGTTTGAGAGAAACCCTGGATTGACATAATTAGATAATGAGATGCACTGACATAGCCTTAGAACAACTTTGTGGTCACATGTACACGTTGTAGCACATTCATTGTGAGACTAAACTTCTGAGAAATACTTAAATTCAAATAAAAAGCAGAAGAGGAGTTTTAAGAGCTACTGGTTAAAATAAAACTTTGACGAAAATTTCCTCGAAACAAAGACACAAAGGAACAGCTTGAAAAATTCTGAGTAGCTTGTTGGTGTTACCAGAAAATAACAAATACAGTCGATGTTGTGGTAATAGAATATATAAATAGAATAAGGGCACGAAAAGCATGGTGCAGTGATGTGTTCTGTCTCTCTCCTCCCTCCATTCAGTACCGGGGACAGCGCTGTGCAGCCCTATACAAATAGCCTAAATGTAGCACTGGCGCCGGGTCCAAGTTAATGTCCTATGCAAAGAAATGTTGACGGTACACGCGGAAGACATTATTCATGACGGTGCTAATTAGTTTGAATATTAACTAGTGCACGCTCAAAACATGCCGGTTCACAACGGGCCAACTGTTTGGCCTGAGGTGTTGATGCTTGCATCTTTCTCGAGAACCGCTCATACAAACAACTTGACTCGTCACTGAGCTTCCACAAGTCCTCAACAATACACCCGCCATGACATAGTTGTGTCACACACACCAGTCGCGGCTTCTCACGGTCAGAAACACCGGTGAAATACACTCTGGTTCATCTAACAATTAAAATATGATGCATTATTATTCATTGAACTATCCAGCATCATATTAGAATTGAAAGCTCCACCGTGATCAGTAAATTTAAGTTCAATGTGCTGATATACCTCTCTTTCACTCTTCACTTGAAGTAAACATTTGAATGCCGGACTTTTACTGTGTGTTAATAGATTTACTTCAGAAAAAAACAAGTTTTGCGTAGGCCTACTTCTTCTACCACTAACAACACCAACATTCCCAGTTAGAGAGAGGGAAAAGTAAATCAAGACAACATTTGCTTTGGCCACCAAATCACTAAATCCGCCACTGAAAAACACACCCAAGTCGCGGTTACTCGCTGTCAGAAACATCGGTGAAATACACTTAGCAGAGGTAATTTCCAAATAGGCGTACTAGTCACTTGCTTTGACATTACCACTGTGGTTATAAAGTACAGCATAGATTTAATTAGTGGAGGTACTTTGCTAATGGTGTAGTGTTATCATTTAGTATAAAATCGGACACCGGGGAAATACCATCTTACTCACTCGCGGGGGAAAAACACACCCAAGTTGCGGATTACTCGCGGTCACACCGGTGAAATACACTCTGGTTCGATTCTGCTTCCATTTGGATATCCGCTCATGATGACTCCAGGGAAATTAAAGAGTTTGGTTTTAAAGTGAACAGCAGTCAATGAGCCCTGAAGCCCCGCCCCCTGCTGCTGCACAGAGCACTGTTCACTTATTTGGCCAAAGTTCATTAACATTGTTGCATGTCCAAATTGTACCAAATTCGACAAAGCCCTCCCTTGGGTTCCCAGCAATACAGCCGCCAAATGTGAAGTAGATCGGATGAGCAGTTCTTGAGATTTGCGAGGGACATACAGAAAGACCGTATTCATTGCATTACAGTTAGATTTAATACTACTGCTACTAATAATAATAATAATAATTTAATACATTAATGGGAATACAAGCTAAATATCATCTTGACATTGGCTATTGGCGATCGCTCTGAACATCATCCATCGACACAACCCTAAATCCTAAGTGCTTATCCATGTTATATAGTGATAACTATGCTTCCATTTCTCTCTGTACATATTTCAAAAGTAAATATACAGACATTCACTTTCAGATGTGTGTGTGCAAAGTGTTTAAACATTACAGGCACTCTTTTCCCCAGGTCAGCTATTATTACCCTGGTGAGAGGGAAGGTTTTTATTGCTGGGCTATATATGACTTTTCAGATCTGCACATTGTATTTTTTTAATATATAGAGAGAAAAATGTAAGGAGTCAATAAAATAAACCAAGTCTGTGCAAAGATATTGATACTCTTACCAGCTGTTGGAAGCTCTCCTTCCAGGGGTTTGGGTTTTCATGCTCCTCGGGGCTGACTTGGTAGAACCTGCCGGGCTCAGGGTGCATCATGGGACGCGTGTACTCAAACACCTCCATGTACAGACGCTTCCTAGAATATTAAATACCACATTAAATTAATTTCAGTTGTCTGCCTTTTAATGAAAAGACAAGTTTCCATCTGTTCAGCAGCACTGACCATAGGATGGGGTCGTTGGCTAGCTGGCTGAATCTCTTGCAGACACAAGCTGCCTGACAGAGGTCCTGTTCCAGTAAGTAGGAGAAGATCTTCAAAACAACCTCATCTGGAAGCTTCTGCTGCAGATATTGCTCTGCTGGGGCTGCTAAAAAAAACACACAAATACACACACGCAATGTAAGCTTTAGGAAAAAATATTGTCACTCCAAGCACATTAAACTATGGAGTCATGCTATTTAATGGATTGCAAAATAACAGGATTTACCAGCGCACACAGAAAAATCAATATAGATTAAAAAAAAAAAAGGGAGAAAAAAAAAAGCTAACACTCTCCTTGCCCCCGCTGTGGAGATTAAACACACACCTGGCAGGTCGTGGCTCTTACCGGACACTCGTGCCCGCTTGGCTCGATGGCCAAAGGCCTCTGTTGATGAAGTGGAAGCTCCCTGTAAAAGAGGGGAATAGGATATCAACTTCACGCCAAGATGCAAGCACTAAGTAATGAACTGGAAAATGTAATGCTCTGTCACAAAATCATTGCTCTGTCAAAGGAGGACACAATCAATCAGCAATTCTCTCTCATTCACACACTTAAAGCTGCAGTGGGTAGAAATGGAGCAAATATGATATACGGCCTATAAAACTATATCCTGACGGTAGTGCATGAGACAGGTAATCTGAAAAAAAAATCTCTGTGTCCTCCGGTGCACCTAATGGCATCTGCAAGATTTCACAGACCGGAGGACAACAACCAATCAGAGCCGAGCTGGAGCCCTGCCGTCTCTGAGCAGCTGTCAATCACTAACAAACTCCGATCAAAAATTAGAAAGTCTGTGACCTCGTCAGCTATGTTGAGATCATTTGAGGTAATACCAAGCAACGCCCACCAGCCGGAGCAAACATTCTCATCTCACAGCTAAATAGTACACTACAAGATATTTCTGAAAACATTTGAGGCGAGAAATAGGCATAACAGTAACAGAAAATTGATTCACATTTGATCAGCGCTGCCTAGTTTGATCGGAGTTCGCGAGTGATTGACAGCTGCCTCTGTTGAATGAACAGCCAATAGGAATGCTCTCTCTTTGAAATGACCTGTGATTTGTCAAAGTCTCCCGACAAGGGCTAGATTTTTTTAAAGCCAGAAGTCTAGTTATCTCTCAGAGCACTTAAATTACAATATGCCGAAAGGTTATTATGGCATTTTTTTGCCACAATGATGTTTTAGCCTACTGCAGGTTTAAGTCTGTAGACATGCACACTGCACAAAAAAAAAAGCACTTTAATGTTTCAGTCTAACCTCCATTGGGCCCTTGCTGGGGCAGGCAGAGGCGGTGGC
>CAKALG010027303.1:0-20761 GCA_916700815.1 Helicolenus hilgendorfi | reverse complement strand
CTCTCTCTCTCTGTCTCTCTCTCCCCTTCACTCTCTCTCTCCTTCATTCTCTCTCTCTCCATCTCCTCTCTCTCCCTTTCTCTCTCTGTACCTCTCCTTCCTTCTCTCTCACTCTCTCCCTCACTCTGTCTCTGTCTCTCCTTCCTTCTCTCTCTCTCCCTCTCTTTCCCTCTCTCTCCCCCCTCTTTCTCTCTCCCTCTCTCTGTCTCTCTCCCTCTCTCTCTATGTTGATGTCACCAGAAAAGAGAGCTCTACAAACTTTCACTCGTCCCTCATCCTCCCCTCAGAAACCCTCTCTTCTGTATAAACTCGGATACTTTCCCACACAGACGAATAAAACCTTCAAACTCTCCGGTCCGTGGCAGCATATTTTAGCTCCATTTCCCAGCAACCCGTCCTCTTTTATCATGGCACATACATCATCTTAACGATTTACTTTGTGATCATATAGTTGGTTTTGAGCCATGCCTTTTTATGAGCCATCTCTCCGAATAGTCCAATGCATCATCCTTGGGGAGTCTCTCTATGTGTCAACATTCACTGATTCATTCATGCGTGGCTGATAGATCAATCAGAGTTTGTCAAAATGTAGTTAAACTTAATTTATCTTTTATTGTGTTGGAAAAACACCATGAAGTTCACAATGACTTGAAACAACGTCAAAACTTGCATTGAATTGATTGAGTTTGAATTGATAAAAGCAAAGATTTAAGGTGACATGATAAGATTACATGACTGCTCTTAAATATTTGACATAAACTTGGATTTGAGTTTCCAGACTGTTAAAAGTTCCTGCTCACTATTCAACACACTGATTTCTTCACTGCAGGCAGTCAAGTGAGGAGACTTTTTCAGTACAGATCTGCTCTTAAAAGAGAAGAGTGAGTGCCCTTCTGCTGCCCTCTATTGGTAGAAGGGAAAACTTTCATAAACTAATAGAGGAGACTCATCAAATTGCAGTTACAGCAAATAAAATATTTTCTCTTCTCATTAAATAGGAGTCCTCTAAATGTATTCAATTCATTTGGGGGGATTTTGCTGCAAATGTCAAAACATTTGAACAGATTTTTCCTCAGCAGTGTTTCAGTGTATAATGAACAGCGGAAAGTTCATAAATATTGTAATGCCTGGAATCCTAACTAAGTAATTCAGTGTCTCTTTCAGGGACTCGAGCTAATTAAAACATCAGTTTTCCTGTCTTGTTGGAAACCCACCAGATACCAGCAGACTTTGGGCCAGTTCAATATTTTATCAAGTCTGAAGTAGATACTCTCGTAAACAAATTCATTGTAATGTTTGAGATAAATTCTCCAATGCTTTTAGAAAAAACATCCCTTGTCTAATTTGCACTATATCTTTCCATCTCTTTTCATGCTTGCTGAGCTTTCAGGTACAGATTGATTCATGTCAATTAAGGCATATTCTTACCTGAGAGTTGCCAGTCCTCTTGTGTTAGTGTCCGTGCAGCCGGTTCAGTTTATTTGTTCAGTGCCTTGCTCAAACGCACATTGATGATAGTTGCTGAGGAGGGGAAAACATCACTTATCAGTTATTGCAGCATCAGGTTTGCAGTTTATTTATTTTTTTCCAGTTTCACTATGGAACATCTGAGTTCAAGTTACGGCTAGGTGATGTGTAGAAAATCAAATATCACAATATAGTTTACCAAATACCTCGATATCGATGTTGCAATGATATAGTAAGGTTGACTATTTGTGCTTTCACATAATATTTGCACAATGACATTTTTGATAAATGATCATCAGTAATGTGGATATAATGACTAAGTGAGTAAAGGCAAATAATAGAACACCTAGAACAGTCTGGTAAGTTCAGGAAATGGCATCACTTTACTGTAATGTAGTCTTTAAAACCAGGAAAAGACAACACTTAAAACACTTATACCATATTACAGGTGTCTCCCCTGTTCCCTCTGGCCGCGGTCGGGAGGCTGAAGCAGGAATAGCCAACACTATGATCAGCAGCGATTCATGGAGAGACCTTCGTCTGGTCAGCTAACATTACTGCCAAGCAGGTGAAATATAGAGTGATATTGTGGTTTTAGCTGACGTGTGTCGCCTCAATGTTTTGAGTGATGCTCGTTCATGTCTATGTAGAGCGAGCACAAGCGTGAACCCGACGCTGACTTTCGTTGACTTAACGGCCACAGGTGTCGCTGTTAACAAGCATTTCTGATTCTTACAAACAGTCCCTTTAAATTGTGTGTTCTCGATCACATTATAAAAGTAGGTATTTGTTTGTTAAACACAGACACATACGCAGGGTGAGCCATGATGTGTGAATATAGGTGTGTGTGTCATATATATAAAGACAGCTTCAGAGATAATGTGTGTCTACTTTTTAGATATGCTCTCCATCCTCAAATTTTCATCTCTTTTCCTTTTTTGGGGGGAAATTCATCAGAAGTTGGTTTATTATTGAAGATCTCTCTGATCTCCTTTGCTGTTCAAGAGACAGAAGAAAATTAAGCTGCTTTGAAACTATTTTCAGTGTCGTGTCAGATCGATGGCTGCAGCAGAGCAGCACAGTTCTTTTTCAAGCCACTAACTCCGGCTCCTCCTGGGAGATCCCCAGGGTTCCCTGTCATAAAGGGAAATTAAATCCCTCCAGAGTTTCCTGGGTCTGCCCTGAGGTTTCCTCCCTGCTGGCGATGCCCGGGGAGACACAGGAGCGAGCAGCCTGTCAAAGAGAGCCTGCCTCTCTGTGGAGAAAACCCATTACAGATGCCTGCACTTGGATCTTGTTGTTATCACCACCAATAGCTTACATGCAGGGGTGTAGCAGTGAAACAGTACCCAGACAAACACATCCCAAAAGCAGTAACATTTGGAAATAGACAGATAGTTCTATGTGGCTACAGCAATGTACACATTCAAAGTCTGTCCAGTTATATTGGTGCCAAAAAATACCATGTTATCAGTACATATTAATGCACAAAACACAACCAAACATATCACTTCCAATTAAGAGCGAATGGCAAACCTACAAGCCAGCTAGAGGCTGTATGAAAGTTAAAATATGTGATACAGGCAGCAACAGAAGCTGCTAACATATTTAGAAAAGCACCCATAGTACTAACTGATACCATAAACTCTGTATATTCTATCTAAGATAAGATAAGATAAAATAAGATATTCCTTTATTAGTCCAGCAGTGGGGAAATTTGCAGTGTACAGCAGCAAAGGGGATAGTGCAAAAAACAAGAAGCATCAGCTAACAGTGTAACAAAATATGAACCATTTAAATAAAAGGAAGTATAAAAATAGGAGCAGTATATACAGTATTGACAATAAACAGACTATTAACACAATTGCACCAGTGGAAAATGATATTGCACAGTGAGAATGAATGAATGAATGAATGAATGAATGAATGAATGAATGTATGTAATTCCACCTGAAAATATCAGGTTATTGTCAGTTTTTTGGTGTGTAATATTATATTATGTGTAAAGTCATATATTTAGAGTTTGCAGACAACATTATATAGATTTATACCCATTTAAATAGCACTAAAACGTTAAATAAAATGTCCCAGGTATCCACTTTGATTAAAGATGTTAGCTAGTAGTATGATGTTGTGCTAACAGTTAGCCCCGGCTAGCTAGCTAAGCTAACGTCAACATGAAGCTAACTCTGCATTTCAGCAACAACAACCCACTTTATGCTTATTTAAACACGACATTAAGCTTTAGCTTTTAGATAAAGGTGTTAAATAAATATTTGTCTGCTAATTATAGTTGTACGTTGTAACTTTAAAGAGTTGCTGCTTATGTTCATCATGCTATAAACTGTGTTTTGACTGGCCATTAGCTAGTCAGTTGGGGAGCTAGCAAGGCTTACTAGGCTTTAAAAACGAGAGAGAGAGAGAAGCAGAGAAGCAGACAACACAGCTGTCTTTAAATTGCAAAGTAGAAATGTTCTTACCTGTCTTCTGTATCGTTGTGCTGTCAAAAGTGTGAATTAAATTTGATGGAGTCTCCCTGTCTCCCCATTAAATGACACCTACAGTATTTCATTTTTGCAAATTGATATATCAGAGGTTGTCAAATTTTTGGGGCCAAAAACTACTGTTTGTAAGAATCAAAACTGCTTGTTAACAGCGACACCTAAGTCAACGAAAGTCGGCGTCCTGTTGCTCGCGCTTGTGCTTGCTCTACATAGACATGAACGAGCATCACTCATAACAGTGAGGCACGGGCAAAACATGGGAAACCTCTGTTGGTCTGGAGGAGCTGCAGCATTTATTTCTGCACAAACGTCCAGTGTACATTCACTAGATATTCTCAGAGCTACTAACTCTTCTGCAGTGTGGAGTGTGCGCGCATGCACGTAAGAGTGGAGCGCGAGAACGTGCGGGTTGTGTAAGTGAAGGCAAGCAGGCAGAGGAGCAGAGTACAGCAGAGACTCTGGTCCTGGAGACCAAAGCTACAGTCTCCCCTGTGTCCTCAGACAGCAGCCAACACTGTTTTGCAAGATGGGCTTCACTAGATATAATAATAGCAATAAACACATTTCACTTTTGAATCCTGTTAATACCACTTTTATTTCATTCAATTTTTTTGCCCTGATATTCCAGGTGCAAAAAAGTTTATCCAAGTATGTTATTAGTATACTTCTTTTAAACTTACATTAAGAGAGGCTTTGTTAAGTACTTATCAGATTTAAACTTAATACAATTATACTTAAGTATACTTGGCTTAATACTGAAAGGTATACAGAAAAGTATAAGTATATTTGGATAAGTACTATAAGTCAACTTAAAGAAAACTTACAAGTATACTTGCAATAAAAACTATTAAACTAGTAGTTTACAGAGAGTATATATTTGAAGCGTACTTTCATAAACTAAAAAGTAGGCTACAAGTAGTAAACTAACCTATAAGTATACCTATAAGTTCACTTGAAGTATAGTTCATATTACAGTTGCAGTACAAATTACAACTTGGAGGTAAACTGGTTGTGTACAAAGTTTTACTTTCATACTTAAAAGTATACTTTTATAAACTAAAAAATGGGCCACAGTAGTCCCAAGAAGTATTGAAGTAGTACACTTACAAGTATACTACTAGTATTAGTATTAGTACACTTAATACATAAAGTATACTTGGGAATATACTTGAACTACACTTAAGTTAACGTCATAAAATAAACTTGAAGTATACTTAATCAGATGTTGCTTTAGCTTCATAGCTTTGTTCGCTAGCAGCTGAAGACACGTGACAAATTTTGGTCTCCCGTCGCTGTCGCTCAATATCACTGTCCATATTTTCTTAATTTAGCTAGTATGGACTTAGCGTCACTTGACGATGTGGACTGACTCAAATATTTCTCCATGCCAAGCTAAGCAGCAGCTGTAATGGTGTGTTGCGTCCTGAGTGAAGTGACTGTTTCATGAGGGCATCAGGGCTATGGGTCTATTGGCCCAAAGCTATCGTGGGTGGTAGTAATGGACACAATATGCTTGTTTTATTGGCGCAAATAGTCCCCATCTGTAGATATCTACTTTTTTAATGATACAGCACAATTTTATAATTTATAGCAAATTATTTCGCGGACCCCCCTGACAGAGTGCCACGGACCCCACTTTGAGAATCACTGATCTAAATGCCTCTTTATAGGCTATTACTCATCTCTATGGTTCTGTTATGAAAAAAGAGAGTTGCTAACAATGATGCAATGGGGATCATGTCACATACAGTTGGATTCAGAGGTCATGACCCCGTGAGTCAACCAAACAGCACTCAACTCCAGGTTAAAATGTTAAAAGGATTAATGAGCTTGAGCAGAGAATAAGTACAAGGACAGGAGAGCACATTCAAATCTATCTAAGAACATTAAAAAAAATAATGGTTTTGTGGAAACATCTGGTGCTGCTTTGTCTCCATGTGATGCATATCCACTAGATGAATAAAGAAAAGACACACCATGCACATTGTATATAAGATGTAAAGAGATACAGAGGGAAGGACATAGTGAAACAAAGAAAAGGAAGACGCTGTAGAGGAGACACAGAGCCACACATGAGTCAGACTGATCTGATTTTCAGCACTCTCAAAACAATGTGGTGACAGTTTTATTGTTTTGCCCTCATACTGTCCCTGTTCTTGTTGGTGGTGGTTCAATGTTTTCACAAATGTCTACTGGTACGCATTGATACTTTTATATCTGTATTTTCATCACTCATCAGGTAATATAACCAGAAAATCAATGTACCAGAAACATGCGTGTGCATTAGCAACTCTGTCTGACACATAGACCATGGCTGTATTAAGAATATGGCTGTCAATCGATTAAAATACTTAATCACGATTAATTGCATTATTATCCATAGTTAATCGCAATTAATCACAAATTAATCACACATTTTCAGTTCAAAATGTACCTTAAAGGGAGATTTGTCAAGTATTTAATACTCTTATCAACATGGGAGTGGGCAAATATGCTTGCCTTGTGCAAATGTATGTATATATTTATTACTGGAAATCAATTAACAACACAAAACAATGACAAATATTGTCCAGAAACCCTCACAGGTACTGCATTTAGTATAATCATAACATGGCAAACTGCAGCCCAACACGCAACAACAGCTGTCAGTGTGTCAGTGTGCTGACTTGACTATGACTTGCCCCAAACTGCATGTGATTATCATAAAGTGGGTATGTCTGTAAAGGGGAGACTCGTGGGTACCCATAGAACCAATTTTAATTCACATACTGTATCTTGAGGTCAGAGGTCAAGGGACCCCTTTGAATATGGACATGCCAGTTTTTCCTCGCCAAAATTTAGCGTAAGTTTAGAGCGTTATTTAGCCTTTTTCGCGACAAGCTAGTATGACATGGTTGGTACCAATGGATTAATTTGATTTTCTAGTTTCATATGATACCAGTATCTTCACTCTAGCTTTAAGACTTTAAAACTGAGCATAACCTAAAAATCGCAATTTGCATTAATCCATTAAAGAAATGATTGGCATTAAAACAAATTTGCATTAACGCGTTATTATCGCGTTAACTTTGACAGCCCTAATGGAGAAGGATACTTCCTCTGGTTTCTTTCCAAATTTAATTGGACCTGACTACTATGCCAAGTTCACCTTACAGCGCAGTGCTGTTCCTGCGGAACTGACGTGGACCCTACACTTTGGATGAAAATCAGACCAAAACAATTATGTATCCATGTCATTTTTATATATTTGGGTAATTTCAAATGTAGCAAACACGATTTGCAAATTGGCTAAAATGGAGAAAATTAAACAGTGACTAACAATTCCTTCCATGAGGTTAGGAGACAAAAAAAAAGAAGTGGTCAACTGGAAAAGTCCCGTCTCTGAAAGCAAGGAGATTTTGGGCAAACAAATAATGAAAAAAAAAATTGCAGTACCACAAAACAACACATTGAAACACTCAAATTGAAGGAGTGATGATCCTTTTTCCCTACACAAACCACTGCTCATGAGTGTATGAAACCGCTCTCTGACGGCTTTGTTTGGGCTCATTGGGATATAAGATGCATGTCGTTAACTTTTGAGGTTGAGGGTTTAAAACTTTGCTTCGGACCTTTTTGATTCATGATCCCGTCCTGAGTATTTTGTCCCACTATTCCAGTCTCCACTATTTAAGTGAATTAAGTGGGAAAAAAACCCAAAACATGCAGAGTGTTTAACAAAATGAGACATTAAGCTTTTGTGAAGTGAACAGAGTTATGCTGAACTTCTCACACCACATAACTGCTGCCACTCTTTCCCTCTCGCTTTCTGTCTTTCCTCTCTCTTTCTCTTGCCATCCCTCGGGTGCCCTTTTCAACCCTTCATCTCACTCTCTCTGCTTTTAGTCTTCCTCTCTTTCTCTTCCTGTCATTCTGTCTCTTTTTATTTCTCTTTCCTTCCCATTATCCCATCATCTTTCTCTCTGTAACTCTCTCTCTCTGTTTCTCTTCTTACAGTGTCTGTGTTTTTATGAGCTGAGAGACAGTGTGCTACTAATTAGCATCTTTCTGTGGTGCAGGACCGGGCTAGTGACCGGAGTAACAGCTTCACGCTTCACTGCTCACACACACACACACACACACACACACACACACGCACACACTCATGCATGCACATACACACACACACTGAGGCAACAAGGCATGCATTAATATCATGCTGTCACACAGAATTTCCTCTCTGTTGTCGTTCTCTCTGCATAAGTCAAAGACATATTCCAGCCCTGCCAATGCAGGATGTCATGTGCTCGTTAACATTTATGTTAAAATGAAACTACAATTGATGTTGCTGGCCTTTTAAAATACTCAACCATGATGGCGACGTTCTCTAACCTTAAACTTGCAATAACACTTAATTTTACTAGTTCGCAAATTTCATGGTGATTAGGTGATAATTACCAAGTAACCTATTGGAAATTCCTTCGAGTTAAGGCCAAATTACCCCGATATTTACCTCAAAATTGATCAAAAATTACTTTATTATGAACATTATTAATAACTTTATAATCATTTAAATAGGGCCTAAGTCAAGAGAAGAAGTCATGAAGAACTAATGTTGCCTTACTGTGTTGTTAAAATGGCATTACATTTGGTCAAGAGCGCATGCATTAGCGCTTGTTTAGGACTTGAAACTCATTGTTTTGGACTGTTGGGACTTGACTTGGGACTTCAGTGCAAAGACTTGAGACTTACTTGGGACTTGCAAAACAATGACTTGTTCCCACCTCAGCTATTTTTATGCATAAACTTAAAATGTGCATGAAACCAGCTGGATAGAAACGCGTCTATTGACATATCATCACCATTTAAGTTATTTAGCAAACTTGTCTATCAGTAAACAAGTCTATTGTTCTCTTCTCTAACACAAAATCCAAAGAGCCTTATAGCTTCCTCCATTTTTTGGCTCTCCGGTTCTCTCCGTTCACAGACATCAGCACTATCAAGACGCTATGAAAGCCTATGTTAGTTCACCAAAAGTAAACTATATGCTAGTGTGTTTGAGAACAAATCCAGTTGTGGTGATTCTACTGAAATTAATAAAAAATGAGGTAAAATATCGCTGTAATAATGTTGGTGTTTCCGAGGCCTTTTTCCTGCCTCTCATCTCCCTCTTCCTCTCATATATTTTCCTCCGCTCCTCTCTCTGTTCCTCCTCCTCTCTTCCTCCATCCCAACAATGGACAGATTAGAGAATAATTGGTGGAAAGTTTGGACTTCTCTTCACACCGGGCCTCATGCATTTAAATGTCTGATATCTGATGGCACATTAATGGTCCTCGTTATACAGCTGTGTGCGTATGCTGGCAACTATGTGTGTGTGTGTGTGTGTGTTCTTGAGGCTTTGTACTGGTATTAGTGTAGGTGTCTGCTCGCCTAATTTCGTACTTTTTGTATGTCAGTGATGAAGTATGTCCTCATATGTGTGTGTGGTTTAATGGATCCTTTAGCCAGACAGATCTTTGGCTGAGCTCTACTGCGGCCCCTGCGAAGCTATTATCTCCCCATACACAGTGTGTACACACTTCCTCCGTGTGTGTGTGTGTGTGTGTGTGTGAGAGAGAAAGAAAGACAGAGACAGAGTGAGAGAAGAGAAAGCCAACTTTTAAAGGGGGCTATCATAACATCCCCATGTCACTTTGAACACACACACTCACACACACATAATTATACTTATGCGTAATGACAACGGACCACATTTGAAGTATTTTTTAGGGGGAAAACCCTGACCAGTACATCCCTCACTTCATCTTCCTTCTCCTCTAACTACGCAAACTCTACTCCTTACTTTCTAGGCCACGAGACCATCTTTCAACTATAGTACATATTTAAGTCCAGCTAGTCTAACTGTAGTCCTGAATGTAGCTGTCATTATAGTCCAACAGGTGTAACTCAGAGGCTTGAGACAACTTGCCAGAGACCTGTTCACTTCCAATTTATCCCATAGGTGAACTGTCAGCCAAACCTGCTTGACTTTCTGCTCAACTAAAACACATCAGGAAATTAAAAAATCACGAGCATGTGCCAGGACCTGCTAGTCTAACTGTAGTCATAACTACCAACAGACCAACTTTAGTCCTAATCTAAACTCTCTGGTCCAACTAGCCCAACTTCAGTTTACTGAATGGACTCTTTGTATCATGATGTCAGGTCAAAAAAGTCCCCAGGTCTCTAACAAACCTCTTGTCCCCCTGAAAGTCCACCACTCAGAACTAAATAATAGACTACACTGCGCTTTTCTCAAGTATAGTACCACAAGTACACACAAACACAAACACACACACACACTTGAATGGGCAGTTAAATAATGCCACATGTTGCTCCAGCGCCTTTGTTTCAGTGCGAGGATTTTTTTTTTCTCTGGCTGCTTCCCATGTTTGATTGATGGTCTAATTTACTAGAATATCACACTGACACACACATACACAAAGACACACACACACACACCACCAAACCGACAGCCTGGTGGTGTGTTAGAAGGCTGATTTTGCTCAGGCAGATCCAAATGTCTGTGGACAGCCTCAGTTAGTGATACTCTTATAGTGTGTCTCACTCTTTCAAAAATACTGAAAGAAAACCGACTAAAACCCTCTTTTACAGTGTGATATGAGTTACAGAGATGGACATGGAAAGATCTTTCTTTCTTTCTTCCTTTCTTTCTTTCTTGTGGGTTTGTGGATGTGGGATTGTGTGAGGTGTGAGTGTTGACGGGGTGTGTTTATTTTAGTTTTTTCCTGTTCTGGTGGTTTTTAAGTGAGATGTTAAATTAAAGGACATCAAAAGTCAAATTCTTTCTTTCTTTCTTGCTTTCTTTCTGCGATGATAGATCTGTAGTTTTTGCCGTGGACAATTTCCATTATTCTTTTACTCTAAACATAATTTTGAGTGTTTTGGGGTGGTGGCAGAAGCCTCAACCTTGAATATCTGAAGACCTTGATGAATATCCGCTGCTGCTGTTATAATCATAATTCTTACACTAACATTTTGAATATATATATATATATCATCTGTCACTGTAAATATAAATCCTACACGCTGTACATACAGTATATAGACATGTATACATGTACATACTCACCAGTCCATGTATATCCATTCAATATTTATTTGTATTGTTTATATTTAAAAAACTCTTGACGTGTATATGGACGTTGTTTTTTATTATTATTATTATTATTTTATTGTTGGTCATTGTTGCTTTATGTAATGGATAATGTACAGCGAGCTGGTCATTGTTGTGAAAGAATCCCCGACAGGGCGATGTCGCGTCAGGGTCTCTCATCGCCCTGAAGGGGATTCTTTCAAAACAATGACTCGCTAGCTGTACATTATCCTGCTTATTACATGGCTACTTACTTAAGAAATCAATATTTTGACACAAAAACAGTCCGCCCATAGCTGCGCCCATAGCAACGGTCTGTTATAGAGAAATTACAGACCGCGAAATAGCATGATTGACCAATCAGAATCGAGTATTCAACACAGTATGTATGTATGTACTTGGCGAATAAAAACTGATTAT
Organism: Helicolenus hilgendorfi; assembly: GCA_916700815.1. Classification (NCBI taxonomy): domain Eukaryota; kingdom Metazoa; phylum Chordata; class Actinopteri; order Perciformes; family Sebastidae; genus Helicolenus; species Helicolenus hilgendorfi. The sequence continues at coordinate 9,232 of CAKALG010027303.1, read as the reverse complement.
GATTCTGATAAAAGCTAAAAATACTTGCATATGTCACGTGTGATTTGGGTGAACTGACCCTTTAACGTCTTCTCAAACACACAGCTTTTAAAACCTGGAAACAATTCAGAAAGCCACGATGTACAGTTCTGTAGAGCTATTTGTTACAGGCTGCAGGTCTTGAACACATATACAGTACACACTGCGTATTAATGACCGAGCCGGCCGTGTGTTTGTGTGATTTAGGGTTCAGTAATAATAAGTCATTAAACTCTAACCTCTGTGATTAAACTCCTGATTGAGTCGCAGCACATCTGCACAGCTGACCCTCTCTGTGTGTGTGTGAGTGTGTGTTTCAGGCTTGTGCTATACCTCAGCTCTAAGCTATTTACTGACAGACACAACAGCATTTATCTACAGACAGGAAACGGATCTGTGTGTGTGAGGGTGTGTGTGTCCGTAACAGCCAGTTTAAAAGATGAATATTACTCACTATTTTTTTTTTTTTTAAAGTAATTTTTTTGGGGGCATTTTTCATTTTATTGATAGGACAGTGGATAGAGTCTTGGAAAGGGGGGAGAGAGAGAGGATGACATGCGGAAAGGGCCACAGGCCGGATTCGAGCCCGGGCCGCCGCGGTTAGGATTTAGTTCAAGCCTTGTTCACACTGACAGTGGTTGCCCCAATCGCTAGAAAAACCTGCTAAACACACACACACACGGTCCCTGATAACTGCTTTTACAATCCTTTGTCTGACAGGAAAAAAACACAGAGCTGAGTAAACGAAAGAGTGTGTGGTCAAATCGACAAAAAAGGCGGATAATACGCTGAAGTTACGCTCTATTTAAAACAATAGAGTGTCTATGTGTGTCTCATCTCGCCCTGACAGTGTACTCTTCCACGCCTTCATCGAATATGCTCAGATTAATCCCGCAGTTGCTGTGCTAGTTTTACAACACGTATGATGATACCGTAAGTCAAGTCAAGTCAAACTTGATTTGTATAGCACATTTGAAAAACAACCGCAATTGACCAAAGTGCTGAATGGGCATAATAATACAAATTAACACAAAGCAAACAACAATAAGAACAAAGGAAAACAATAAACATAATGTGCACGTTATAGTAGTTAAAGAAGTGCAGCGCAAAAGAAGATCAAGTCAAAGTGTCCACCTCAACTTAATGAAACGCCAACGATTTAAATAATTCTGTAGTCTGAGCAGTTTTTTTTTTCCACTTTAGTTTTTATTGGTGTTTTTCAAGGTTATACACATCAACAACATATGGGCCTGTACAAATGGAACAATACAAACAGGACTCATGTTTGGGAGTTACACTTCCATTATTCCATACATTTTCAAGTCAATTCCAACTCAATCAGTTGTCCTTTCTGCCGTCTTCATCGCTGTTTTGGTTTTTGAACAATGTCCATTTCTCCCACTTGTCTTCCATCTGTGTTTCTTGCAGTCTTAAACGATGTGTCAGCTTCTCCATGTAGTCTGAGCAGTTCTAATATGAATATATAACTGTTCCAGAGATTATAGGGACAATTTAATGGAACTTCTGTTATAGGCAATGATTTATGTATGTATGTTAGAAATATGATATCATTGTCCGCTGCCCTCAATTAACCCAACAATTAGAAGAGAGCCCATTTGTATTAATCTGTGTCGTCTTCTGTTAATTTGAGGTGAAAGCTAATTATCCAGATGTAGATTTGGGGGGAACCTCGGTAAAGCCTGTAGGACACTGAGATAGTATGTGTGTGTATGTGTGAGTGTGTGTGTGTATTCAGTGCAGAGGTTAACCTCTTCCTTTTCCTCCCTAACAAGGAAAGGTCAAAGGTGGTGATACAAATGGAGGGAGAGGAGGAAAGAGGGATGAAAGGATAAATTGTAAAAGGAGACTGGAGACTGATTGGAAGCCAGATGTCTAATAAGGTCTATAAATAACCAGGTGACAGCTGACAGAGAACCGACGAGCTGCCTACTTCCAAAACAAAGTCAAGATTTCACAACTTTTGTCTCCTTTCTTTGTCTTCTTTTTCTCTGTGTTTATTTTGTTTTATTAGACAGATCTCACGCGTGGAGTTTCAAGTGCGTTTTTTGTCTCTGGGTCATGTGTTAAAGGACGCCAGAATCGATTTTTCAGCATGAAATGATTTGGTAATTTCCCCCCCTCAAGAGTTTGTGAAATTTCCAAGTAAATTCTTTTGCAACAGATGAGTGAGTAAAAGTCCCCAAATTACAGATTAATTCAAAAGGAATCTGATTTAAGAGGCAGTTTGTTTGTTTTTATTGGCTTTGACAGATCTTTGCACCTGGGGCATGGAATAATTTACAAATAGACTTAAAATTAGAAACATTCATATCCATTGATGAATTCAAGGGCATCATGTGGTTGTTTTTCTTGAGAGGCCACTGTGTTAAACAGCTGTTCTATGTATATTATTGTATATCATGATGTATTTTATTGTATTTTGTATGGCTGCTACCTTGGACAGGTCTCTCTTGTAAAATAAATTTTTGATCTCAATGGGACTTCCTGGTAAAATAAAGGTAAAATGAAAATTAAATAAAATAAATTATTTTTTTGTGTATGAAGAGTCCATGTGGACTAAACATTTTGTGACTTTTGACCCAAAACCATAAACTGTATATAAGAAGTGGATGTAGTCAACGTGACGTCGGCCATTGGTTTGTGCACTGCCGTTTTGAAGCCGTTTTGAAGCCTCGCCATCTTGTTTTTTTTGCAACCAGAAGTGACACGAGAGGGTGGAGCTAAGTACAACCAAATGCTGAATAAGATATTTTTAGGCAAGGGTTAAAAGTTGTAACGAAAACACGGACAACTCCCAGACCGGACAACTCCCAGACCGAACAACGCCGTGGTAGCAACCTGTCAATCACAAGGTAGCCACGCCCTAAAGCATACCCTGCTTTATGGTCTATTTGACTCTAAATGGGACCATAATTTACTAAATGAACATCATGCTGTATTGGAGAAGACTTGAAACTAGCGATTGAGACCATAAACTCATGTTTACAATGTTTACTGAGGTAATAAATCAAGTGAGAAGTAGGCTCATTTTCTCATAGACTTCTGTACAATCAGACTTCTTTTTGCAACCAGAGAAGTCGCCCCCTGCTGGCTATTAGAAAGAATGCAAGTTTAAGGCACTTCAGCATTGGCTTCACTTTTCAGACCCTGGAGTTGCCCACTGCCCAAAATTGTATATTTGACAAATATATGAATTCACCAATGTTTGAAAACGGGGAAGTCAATTTTTGTATGGGATATGATTTTAAAAATGCGTGCTTTTGCCATAAAAACTGAAAATGTTGGTGTAATAATGTTGCAACAGTCAGACTCTGTTTACTAATGTAATTCACTTATTAATTATGCAGTTTTCATCCTGCAACTTATTGCCTCTAACTGCATTTATTCAGAGAGGGAAAGCTGAGGAAATATCTGGGAAATAAAAATATATATTTGTTTTCAAAAACATCTAAAAGTTGGACAAAATGACTGACTTTCCTGCAAAAGTTAACACGGTCCATGAGTTCAAAGTGTGAAATCTGAATATACTGTCCTGTCTTTTAACTTCCTGTCTGTCTCCTCCTCCACGTCCTCCCCGTCTGTCCTCCCTCCATCCATCTCTGCACTTTCCTTTCTGTCTGTCTGTCTACATTCTTCTCTCTATCAGATAGCTGAAGTCTTATCGATGTGGAGGCGCTGAGTACTGAGCAGCTCCACAGCTCCACCGTAACAACAACACATTCCTGCCTGCTATGTGTCCGTCTGTGTGTCAGCGTATGTGTGTGTTTTAGTTTAAGATATGAAAGTTAACGGATGTGTTTTTGTCTGAGTGTGTTGCATGGAAAGAGAAAGACAGGGTCTGTTTTTGCGAGGTGCGGGTGGTGGTGTGTTTTTAGAGATATGAAAGTGATGCGAAAATAAATCGGTGTGTGTGTGTGTGTGTGTGTGGTGTGTGGACACATTCCTCTTCGCCACCTCCAAACCCCTCTGCTCTGAGGGCCAATCAAAACAGACGTAAATCGTGGCCGGATATAAAAGCCATGCCAAAGCAAAGGACTGTGTGTCAGTGCGTGCATGTTTTGTTTGTGCACACGTGTGGGTGAGTTACACTGGAAAATGTATTTCTGTCTTAACTTAATTTAGCAGCAAAACCTAAAATTAGGTCTTAATGTTATCATAACTATTGCCAAAGCATTTAGTTTGGTATTAATATCAATATCATGGTTTCAAAAATATCAGATTCCTATCATAGGATCTTAATAATTTACAATAACTAAAATAATCGTGTGGTTCAAATTCTATCGTGGAAAATAGCCGCTTACGGGCAAAACATGTACGTTTTATTTTTAAGTTTTAGATCAGTATCAGAATTGTATTAGGAAAAAGGGTTTTCTGAAGAGAAACCTTTAATGAAAGTGGGCACTTGTGAAACGCTTTGACACAAATCTGAGCTGACTGCCCTGTTTAACTGCCAGCATGGATCACTGGCTAATTTACAGCATGTTACCTGATCCACCAAGGGAATACCATCACAGGCCTGTGTGTGTGTGTGTGTGTGTTACAGGATCTATAGTAATGCCCTATCACCATCTCATTTCCACCCCCAGTTCTTCGCCTGTGATGCTATCTGCTCCATTTATGAAGATATGATTACAAACATGCAGCTTTTCAAACTGGTGAGACGTGCATACCTGAACGCTTAGTTGTCAAGTTTCTGTTATTTCCCTGTTAAAGGGTGCTTCCAACATTTTGTTTGTTTTTGAAGTTTTATATCATTCTGTAGCTTCCTAGTGGTGTTCCTTATGTATTCAAATCCGAACATTCAAATTTTGGTCTATGTTTTAGCATCAAAATGCTATTTTCCCAAGCCCTTCTAAAAACTTTAACCCCACGTGACCTAACGTAGGTTTCTGCATGATGACGGTGTCCTTATAGTCCATGTATTAACGTTACATACAGTAAGTTAGATGGCGGTCGGCATGCTCCCAGTTTGGGGAAGCAGACAGGAGTAGCGGCATGGAAGCTAAGTAATGTACTGCTGTGTTTTTTTAATCACAGTACTGACAATAAACATATTACAAAGCACACGTTAAAGCTAGGACAACTCAGTGAGAGTATGAAAGATACAAAGAAATGGATGGACAGATATAAGAAGAAAGAGAAACACAACAGATTCACAGAGGAAACATGGGAGAAGTATGAATGACACAGGGAATAATCCAGAGCTGAAGAGGGTAAAAGCAGAGAGTTATCATTTTGAATCCCATAACATGTCTGTCAGACTCTCAGCAGAAGCAGTCAGGTGAGGGACAGAGATCCAGGAAAAGGAAATGAAGAAGCCTTCATAATATCAAGCATCACCTTCCTCTTCTCATTCAACAAAAACTCAGCGCCCTGAAGCAAAACAGTGAGCCCCCCAGCTGCTCCAGAGGAGCTGCTCCATGGTCAACACTACAAGATTACACTTGAACTGGGCAGCTCCCAGGCGAGTGTGTTCATGTGTGTGTGTTTGATGTTCGACCCTTGTTCCTCTGCAACTACTTTTGGTTCAATCATCCAATCTAATACGACACAAGATCGTCTGTGAGGGCAAATAAATCACCAGAGAAACTAATATCTGCAGGATTTAGGGTTTGATTGGAGCCACAATCGGAATCAAATACCAGAGGGTTTAAATTTTATCTGGGTTGTTAGACTTCCTAAAATTAATTTTCTGTTCGAAGATATGAGACTGAGCTCTAATGAAATAAATCTAGTTGTAGTTGCAGTTTCCACCGTTTTTTTCACTCCAGCGAGGCCGAGACACTGAAGTCATAACATCAAAGCCACCAGCCTGCTGGTAACAGCCAACACCAACTCACCAGGAGTCAGGCTCCCATAGCCGGTCACACACACACACACAGCGAACATGCACGGCTCCACGCTGCTAGCTTATCTCTAAGCCGCCATCTCCCTTCCTGCGGTTTGGATCTGATGTACTTCAAAGTTTGTGTGCATGTATTGTATGTGCATATGTGTGTGTGTGCGGACGTAATGGAAAGCACCTGCACTTGTCGAGGCGGGGAAATATGTTGTGTGAAACAATGAGGAGACGTGGACGGATGAACGGACGGATGGCGAGATTGAAGGAATGAAAATGTGTAATTTGTTTCATCTGTACAACAATTCACACAAAGCGGGTTTGTTGGCAGAGCTTTAGAAATAAATGATAGAGGAGACGGATAAAAAAAGAGACAGAACGCCCAGATGGGGGGGCTTCCTGAGCATGAAACACAGAGATGAACTGGATCGAATGCGAGGGGCGGAAAGGCTAAGGTGGGATTGGAGACGTGGATGGAGGGATGGAAGGAGTGAGGAGGTGGGGATAAAGGAGATTGAAAGAGGGATAGCAGTGATCAGATAAAGCAAAAAATAAAGATGAAAATATAGAACACAGCAGGAAAGAATAAGGACGGGAGGATTTCAGGCGTCTGAGGGGATCGTTCACACACAAGCCTGAGAGATGGACGGGAGGATGAGGAGGATATAGAGCCCAGTTGGGAAAGTAAATGAGACACAGTGGAGGCAGCAGGTGAGGCAGATTTCAGATGGAGTAAGTTCTCATGACGGGAGATTTAAAGGGGTTTTGGAGCAGTTTGAAAGAGTCTGGATACAGCAGCACTCTTTCATACTCATTTGTTATTCTTTGTTGATAAGGTTTAGCTTTATTTTACAGTGGATATAGACAGGAAACATGGGGGGACAGAGAGAATTAGTCTGGTGTCAAAGGTCAAACCCACATATGGGATGAGCCAAAATACAGTGAGCCTCTATAGATACTTGACTTTACATGGTTGTTCACCATAAACAGAGGCCCTCTCTGGGAGATTGACAACATCTAGAGCAGGGCTGCCCAAAGTGGGCCTGCTATCAGGTTTGATTTGGCCCACCACATGTTAGAAATGTTTTTTTTTTTTATTAAAAGACCGTGATCACCGGCAATTTTTTGGCAACAAAAAACTGGCATGGCCATTTTCAAAGGGGTCCCTTGACCTCTGACCTCAAGATATGTAATGTAATTTGGTTCTATGGGTACCCACGAGTCTCCCCTTTACAGACATGCCCACTTTATGATAATCACATGCAGTTTTGGGGCAAGTCATATTCAAGTCAGCACACTGACACACTGACAGCTGTTGTTGCGTGTTGGGCTGCAGTTTGCCATGTTATGATTTGAGCATATTTTTTATGCTAAATGCAGTACCTGTGAGGGTTTCTGGACAATATTTGTCATTGTTTTGTGTTGTTAATTGATTTTCAATAATAAATATATACATACGTTTGCATAAATCAAGTATATTTGCCCACTTCCATGTTGATAAGAGTATTAAATACTTGGCAAATCTCCCTTTGAGGTACAGTTTGAACAGATAGAAAATACGTATTAATTTACAATTAATCACGAATAACTATCAATCATGTGATTAATCACAATTAAATATTTTAATGCATTGACAGCCCTAATATAAATCAATACTTGGGTTGAATGATGGATCCAACTTGCTGGGTTAGATTAATTTAGCGTTTATTTAGTCCAATATTTAACCAGTGGTGTAGTTAAAAAAAATACTGAAATTGAGATGTTTTCAACCCAGCATTTCTTCTATACATTATGGAAGTTAATTGCCAAAACCGTTCTCTGTTTCTATACTAACTAATAACTAATCAGTCTCTCCTTATTGATTTAAAAGCAGAAGATGATTGGATCAGAAACTGTCCAGGTCTCTTCAACAATCAGAGTGGGGAGACATGCTGGATTTGAACCCTTTTAACAAAAGGTCACAGGAAGGAAGGGCTTGTTTTTATTGGGTGGTGTTGATGGTCTGACCTTTGAATCTCACTTCCCAGAAAATGATCAGTTTAATCCCAGTTGTGTGTGAATGATTCACACACAACTGGAAACATTTATGTAAATCTTTCCATGCAACAAAGTCAAAATCTATTGTGTGTTATCTGAGTTTACACCTACATTACTGATGAATATCTCAGGAGTTAAACAATTTAGAATATTTTCAAATTATGAAATCACTCCGTTGTGTTCCCGGAATGAAAATGTTTTTTCTCAATGTGCAAGTTATTAAGAAACTGAAGCTGCGCAATAACATAGTCTCTTCTTCTCGTGCCAAAACTAGATGACTGATACCGTTAAACATCAATAGACGTCTGTGAGTCACAGACTCAATTAATGGAAGTGATGAAACGCCTGCACATCCAACCGCTGTTTTCCTGAGGGTTGTTGGGATGTTTGTTTTAGAGAAAGAGACTGATGGAGGGGAATGAGTGCGAGAAGTAGAAATATTATCCAGAAGTGAGTGGGAAAAGCTAAATAACGATTTGACAGAGCAGGAGAAAAACCCCTTTTGAAAGTTTGGCTTATTAGATTTCACTGTACTTTGCTTTTAAAAGCCAGGACTTTGGGACAAAATTATATGTTTCAGAGCACTGTTAGCAAAAAATTCTGCCTCGTAGCAAAAGCAAAGACATTTGTCTCAAATGTGGAGCGGGCGGCTATTCATTTTGAGCAGAGAGCCATGTAATTTAGTGCTTTTCCAAGCACAATGTAAACTAAATTATGGGTTGTAATACAATGCATGGCTTACATTGATAACAAGGCCATTCGGCTACAAGGGAAAGAGTCAGAGGGTTGGCCCGTGCCCATGTGTGAGCACACAAGTAATTACACACACAACCTCACACACACACACACACATCATTGTAAAGTTTAAACTTTGCTACCAAAGTCTATTAAGGTCAGATCAAGCGATAATCTTTGGATTAGTTTACTGCAGCGAGCAGAGAGTCTTTACAGTTTCAACTATTTTAGCTGGGAGCAGGGAAGAGAAAGAAAAGTTTACATTGCCTTGCGCCGGGCCCTCGATTTCCTTTCCCAGGATATTAATGAGGAAATGACACACACTTGTAAAGAAAGAAAGAAAGAGGGTGAAGAAGGAGAAAAAGAGGGAGAGAGGGATGTAGGTTTCAGGGGGATGAGGGCTGGTGATTAATCCCGCTTTGAGTCGACTCCGCCGGGAATTCCATCAAAAGGACGGAGAAAAGGGGATTTTAATTGCTGTTCCCCTCCACGTTTCCCAAAACGCTTACCTACCTCTACCCTCCCCACCGCCGCCGCCACCACCACCATTCCTTCCCTTTTCCTCCGCCATCCTGGCGAGGG
>CAKALG010027289.1:0-12577 GCA_916700815.1 Helicolenus hilgendorfi | reverse complement strand
AATATCTCCTTTAATCTTGGTCAGAAGCAAAATAACACCCCTCCTGAACAGAAACTGGATCAAATGTGAAAAATTAAGTGGAAATTAAATTCAGTGTGATTAGTAGCTAACTGGGATAAAAGGCCGAAGTTGCACAAACTATCTGCAGCTGTCTGCATGGTTAGATACCGCGTGAGATAAATGAGAAAATACTATTTATTAATTTATTTATTCATGTGTAGTTTTCGTAATTTGGGTGGCATAACTACTATCCCACCTTCTTATCCCAACAACAGCATTTATACCACGGAAGATGTCAAACTAAGGTTTCCCTGTGCAGCGTGGTCGACTACTTTGGGAGGATGTTTTTCTCCTGTGAACGTGTGAGCCTGAATGATGTTGTGTTACAAGGAAAGGGTACTATTGTGGACGATATTGATTTCCTCTTTGAACTCCTCTTCCTTGGAATCACTTTGTCAAAGTCGTCACACGTGACATAAAACGAACACAAACTGGCACGTGTGTATGCACATAATGCGCATGTGTGTTCTGTTCTGAACAAAGTAAATGCATCCGAGTTTGGTTTATACACAAAATTTCATTTATGAGAGAGAGGTTAATTGTCTGCAGAATGCTAGCGTGTGTTTGTGTGTGGCTACAGTGTGTGTGTGTTCCCACCTGGGTATCAGACTGTGTGTGTGTTTGTGAATGAGCACTAATGACACTGCTGAGCCACTGACGTAGCTGCTAAGACGGCACCATATTTAGACTCACTGGTGTTGATGAGGAACTGGTTGGAGACACCGGGATGGTCCACGTCGTGAATTGCACTGGCAAAGATGGCAGCTAGGATCTCAAGGTCTGTGAACACAGCCTGGAAGAAAAGCACAGAGGGGAGGAGGGAATCAAAGCGTTGGACAGAAATATCCTAGCAAGTAAGAGCCATTGATTGGACATTGAGCTGCAGTTTGATTGAAGCTGATTGTGGAAGCGTGGGCTGCGTGTACATGTATGTGTCTGTGCACATGTGCCTCACCTCGAGGGCGGGGGTGGATAGCAGCACGTGGGTTGACTGGGTGACATCAGCAGCATGCATGTTGTTATGGTAGGCCACATCGCCATGATAATGGTCTTCTAAGGTCATCAGGTAGGTTATAAAGGTGTCAAGTGGAATTTTAAATGTTTTTAACAATTCTCTCTCCTATAAACCACAAAACACAGGAGGGAGTTAGGTCAAAACAATGTCAGGATTCAACAAGCTTTTATTTTGTAGAGAACGATTAAAGACAAAAAGAGGAAGTGACAGTCGTTACCTGGAATATCGTGTACATCATGACTGTCAGTGGCCGATTCCCAGAGAACTCTGAGATTTTAAAAACGTTAAGGCCCCATTTATTCACATGCTCCAGCTCCTGAACAAGGAATTAGAGACACAATTAGAAACAAAACATCCTTTTTACCCTCATTATTACCTGAACCCCTACCACAAAGTACATTTCAGATAGTGTGCACTGTATTTAAGTGAAAGTGTCACTTATTTTAGTTTGCCGGGACACACAAACGCACCTTAGCGAGTTCATCCTCGGTCTCGATCTTGACTCCGAAGCGAGGGATATTAGAGTTTGTGAGGCTGGAGGAGTGTTGCAGCTTTTTCACCCCGCTGATCTCAAACATGGGCTTGTTCTTCTTGTCCTTCTCCTTCTGCGTCTGAGGGGTGGGCATCTCCACTTCATGCTGCTTGTCTGGAGAGACCCAGCGAAACACAAGCGAAGAGGGTGAATATGAGGATGATGAAGTCATTTTGGGTTTATGTTGAAGGGGTTCAACCAGAAAAAAAAAATCTAGTTTTCTTCCTTTACAACCCTGTCTCCTACAAAATTACGCTCTCATACAACTTAACTGCATTCTCATGTATGTTTAGAGGGAAACGTAGTTTCTCCCGGATTACGGTTGTACCTTTAAACAGTTTTAGAACCATTGGTTAACATTATAAATTGAAACAAAACAATTTTTGGGGGGTAAAAAAACATCATGGTTTGACTTAAAATTACTATGAAATTGAAACAAAACAAAAATGCAATACAACTTCTTTGTTAGGTTTAGGCAACCGAACTAAAACTACTTGGCTATGTTTAGTAAAAAAAACCAAGTTAGTTAAATAATTAAAATGTAATTATAATTAAATGTAATTAAAGTGAACATTGACTTTTAGTTCACACGGGACATGAAAAGTGGTCTCCTGGGTTTGTTGACCCATTTACCGCCCCGACCTCCCCCTTACATCCGCAGACTTTCATTACAAACGTATCTGTGATACGTCAAAAACAAACGTAATTCACAACAAAATAAGTTTCCCACGAAATGTAATTCACAATGCAGTTTTGTTGTATATATTCGAATTTGATATGATGGCATTACTATATCCTGGTTAAAGTAAAACCACTTGTTTACAAGATTAGCCACCGTGGCAGTTTAAACACGGTTTCAGAAAAATGATATATGCTGCATGTCTTTGGCCATATACAAAACACGACACCACAGAGTCACTCTGAAGCTTGGGCCCATATTAATTTTCACTTTTCAGGCAGAAGGAGATTTTTTTTCTTTATTCCCAAACCAGTGAGTCTATCCTGTGTCATCACTCACCCAGGAAGGTGCTGGAGATGAACTCAGACACCTGGTTCCCAGAGCGGCTCATCTCTGATAGGTGAGTCAGCTCCCTGTTCAACATCCTCTTGAACTGAAAGAGGGACACACACACAGAGATGAGGGGTTTCACAGTGTGTAATACAGGGCACAAAGAGCTGGTACTCAGAGGTACCGTACACATATTTAAATATATCTCACCCAAATAATCCACATAAACTGCAAACAAAATATGCTATGCTCATTTCACTATAAATGTTCTCTAAATAATTTTGAGGCCACTAATACAAAACCATTTATTTGATCAAAAATACATTTTCATGATGGTTATGAAGAAATCAAATGATTCCATCAACAGGGACCCTCCTGCTGGATGTGGCCTTTTACTAACAGATTCTTCAAATTTCCAGTCACATCACAAAAGCTGCACCCAGGAACGTCACCATTTCTGGTTTAACACACACACACACACACACACACACACACACACACACACACACACACACACACACACACACACACACACAAACACAGACAGCGGGTCAGAGGGCTACTGCCAGGGATACGTAATACGTGATCAGGACCCAATTTCCCAGTTTCTTTCTTTCCATTTCACATTTTCCTTTGCCTGCTCCTCCCTGCCTCTCCCTCACTCCGTTCTCTCTGCTCTCTTGCGTGCCTAATTGGAGTGGCAGAGCCAAATTTAGCTGCAGGTTTTGATTTGAAGACCAAATTGATTGACGTGGAGGAGAAGGCTTAAAATCAGGGATTTTCCAAAGTGGCTGCTGTAAAAAAAAAAAAAGAGTTACAAAATGGGTTGCAAAACAAAAACCTTTCGAATAAAGTGGCTGCATTGTCTGAATCGTTCTGGCTACGGTCAAAATGCATAATTTATGTATATTGATTAAGTATTTACGTCAATATTGATCACTTAAAATAGACCATTACAGCACTGCAGAGTGCTTACTGCGCAATAGTGTACTGAAGATCCTATTGAATAACACCCACGGGCATTCATTGCGTGGCTTTTTAAAATGGAGACACAAGAACCTTCTGTAGTGTGCTTTTGTCAGGTAATAAGAGCCAGTACAGTAGAAACGCGACAAATACATGTCATGTAGAGCTGTATTTATATGACACATAATTAAAACAAATAAATTAAATGGCAGTGAGAAAATCACTGCAAAAAAAAATGTAAAGATTTAAAGATATTTGCTTTTTTAATGTGTGGCTAACCTAAAAAACATCCCTCATAATACAAAAAAAAAATATGGAGCAGCTCAAATACCCAGAGGATTGTTGACCTAAATCAGTCTTCACAGGGCTCCACTGTTTTATTCCATCTAAGAGAGCCATTGTGGCATTAAACAACCTGAAATGACTGCCAAGTGTTTAACAAGTTACAGGTGTAGTAAAAAAAAGCTGTGTTTTTAAATCCAAATCCACATAAAAATTAAACTGCGTGTGTTCTTCTTTGCCGTACATCCAGCCATGTCTACACCTTTTAGCATCATCAGCTCTCCCCATCACAGATACATCAAAAAGGATGATGGATCCAGAGATGTCACACCTTTGAAGCATTGTTCAATGGACAACATGTTGCCGAGGAGCTACATACAGTATGTGCTCTATTTGTGGTCATATAACCCTGCATCCAAACCTGTGTCAAGGATAAACACTTCCACTCTCTGGAAATGAATGTAAACAATCCCATTACAATAGGTGTTGAATAAAACACATGAACAATGAATTAAAACAGACTAATCCGAGACCACATCTTACCTTTATATATCCCCAGGATACAGAGAGCAGATAATTTGCTTCAGGCATTTTGACAAATCAACAAAATCGATCCAGAAACAGAAAGGTGCAGGTTTACAGCCCAAAATACAGTTCGGATGATGAAAGCGCTACACAGCTAGTGAAACAAAAACAATCCGCAGCTCTGGCCAGTAACAAACTTCAACCCGAAGAGCCTTTAGAGCTCGGTATTATGTCCATAAATGAAGCATCACGTCCCAGTTGTATCCACGGAAAGGAGACTATGTTCCAGGAAGCAGATTCTGAGAGAGGTGCGGCGGGAACGAGGCTCCCCAAAGATCCTCTGAGAGCATATCGTGACCACACACACACACACACTGTGATACACAAATACGGGGACACACTGCTGAGGTTGTGAATAATTGATGATGGTGCGGATGCTTGGTAGATGCCAAAGCACCAGGACAGCAACAAAAAAAAAATCTGTCAACAGCTCCCAAACAGGGCTGCCTGCCTTAGTGCCTGCCTCTGTGTGTACACGACACAAGCTCCCATGTGAAGAGCGCAGGCTGCTTCTCTCACCGTGTCACACAACAGCAGCAAATCAGGGCCCAGATATGGAGCAAGTGTGAGCTCATCATCACCTCTGATTGGCTTGAATTGGAACAGACTTGAGGTCACCTGCTGTGTGATTGGCTGGGACTGAAGTCAGTGGAAAATTCACCCCTTCCCCTTTCTTCCATTCCTGCAGTGCAGCGGGATGTGGTTTTGTGTGTGTGTGTGTGTATGTGTACATACAGTACATGTTCGTTTGTGTGTATGCAAGATACATTACATGCAATAGTAATGCGTGTGTTTGCGTGTTGGATGACCTAACCTACTCTACAGTACAATGTAAAAAGCACAGGTTACCTCATCCAACGTGATCCAATACTGAAAAACTGAGGTCAGGTAAGCTTTCACGCCAGTATTCACGGGAGATGAGTCACAGTAACATCACTGTTGAGATGATGTATTTATTGTATTAAATGAAAACCAATTAAATTTGCTAAAAGAATGAGCGTCACAGTGATCTGAAGTGGGCTCAGTCGGACTGAAACTGAAAGCACTGTGGCTGCTCTGTGTCACTGAGGTCAAGAGGTCGTCGCTTTATTTGGAAACGAGGATCAAACCTTATTCAAGGAAGAGTTTTAATGAATTTTTCCCATCAGTGACAGTACGAATGTCCATGTGTAAATACAAGTTATACCTCATTAACATATTTCATGTCTCTGGCAGTCACTACTATTGCCACTAATTCAATAGCACTTACGATAGTCTCACAGATATCTCCTTTTCATGAGAATAAAAACAATTTAAAGTCAGACCTTACATACGACCATATAAACAGACAAGAAACCATGACTACAAATTTGAGGTTTTTGGTCTATGAAATCAGAAAATGCTGAAAAATGTTGATCAGTATTTCCCAAAGGCCTAGATGACGTCCTCAAATGTCTTGTTTTGTCCTCAACTCAAAGATATTCAGTTCAAAGTCATAGAGGAGTAAAGAAACCAGAAAATATTCACATTTAAGAAGCTGGAATCAGAGAATTTTAGCCGATAGTTAACTAATTGATTAATCAATTAAATTAATTGTTGCAGCTCTACAAAAAAGCTATGTAAAGCTAAGCAGAGCTGCAGATTTGGATGATTATACATGATTTGAAAACGCTTTACTGGCATGAGCATAACAAAGACAATTTTGCCAATTTGTTAAATTATGAGATTAAAAAGAAAAAGGTACTGTAGTTATTTTTCACCTGAATTCAGTGCATTTTTGTTTTGCTCGTCTGCTCTCTGTTGCATTACAGCAAAATGAGTAATATACATATATTGTATTCTGATTGTAAACAGAAAACCATCATGAATCTACAGTCTATGATCCTGCGATTGTATGGAAGAGGAGGTTTCTTCTTTCTTTCTTTTGGTGTGTGTGTGAGCGCATATGTGCACATGTGTCATGTGTCTGTGATGGTCCAGTGGCTACATGGATTGAAAAGGGACTAAACGTGTCTCTGCTTACTTTACACCCCACTGCTACAGCCAGCCCGGCACTGTGAGTAATTTACAGCTACGCTGGAGCAGATGAGACAATTGGCTAACTGAGATCCAGCAGCTTTGATTGACTCCGAGCCAAGCAGGCCAGCACAAGCCCACCACACACGCACACACAGTTTACTCCCTGCAGAAGCATACAGTATACACAAATATAACGCCCACAGACACCCCTCCACACCTTTCCCCGTCACACAAACACACATACACACACATATTGATAGCTTAGCCAAGAGGTGTGAACACAAACTATTGGGTAGAAATTGGAAAGTGTCACACCAAGCTCAGCTGTGACTTGTGTGTAATTTGTTCTTCGATGGAGTGACCAAAAATATCCACTCCCTGCTGTATATAGCCCACGACACCTCCAGATCTCTGTTGCATTTGTTTCTTTTCTCACATTCCACATTTATTCTGGCAGCAGACGCCCCCATCTCTACACAACACAGCAGAGAAGGGACAGTTTAATTAGTGCTAACTGTTTTCAATGAATGCACCACTGACTGTGAGAAGTTTGCTGTCCATTCGTGACCTTAACAAAATGTGGAGAAGGAAATCTATAGAGTACGTAGGAAGTTAAACCGCAATGGTAAGGGGTAAGACATCAGTACAATATATAAACAGAAAAACTAACAGCAAAAATAAATAGATCAAACTGACAATCGAGAAATGCAGAGATACAGCTTGATGGAAAAAAGGCCACTCTAAAAATAAGTTTAAAAAAAACAATGGATACAAGGTGTTTTAGCTTGTAATAAGTAAAAAATCTGCCAATGGATCAAGTGAAAATTGTCTTGGATTTCTTGAACAATATGTAATATTTATGCCTTTCAAGATAGAAATAGGTCTTGAAATTAGCTGAGAAAACTCATTTTGAGCTACATTTCACTAGTATTAGGAAGTTTTGTGTGTCATAATAAGCCTGTAATGCTCAAAAGTAGTATTTTTTCACTTAACAAGACAATGCATTGTCTAAAAACAAGTCCCTGTATCGCAATGAAGTGTTACTTGTTAGGGGATTGTGTGTTATATCAAGTATTATGAGAGTGTTATAAGTGTTATGATCCATCCATTATCTCTAACCGCTTATCCTATTCAGGGTCGCTGGAGTTCATCCCAGCTGACATTGGGGGAAAGCAGGGTACACCCTGGACAGGTCACCAGACTATCACAGAGTTAACACATAGAGACACGCTCACATTCACACCTACGGGCAATTTAGAGTCAACAATTAACCTAACCTGCATGTCTTTGGACTTCGGGAGGAAGCCGGAGAACCCAGAGAAAACCCACGCTAACACGCAAATGTACAAACACCACACAGAAGGCCCGCCAAGTCGGGTTTGAAACTGCAACCCTCTTGCTGTGAGGTGACAGTGCTAACCACTACACACACCACGCAGGCCCATATTTTGACCAGTAATTGGACAAATATACTTGGTAAGATTTTGTAAGAAACCGTACCATCCAAAAAAAACTAAAATCCAAAAGACAAAACCTACCAGAAACTTGTTCATTTACTGTAAAATGACTTCGACCTGCACATGTGAGACTAACAAGTTACTAACAGAACGATAAGCCAATTCAGAGACGTCTCCTGGCTGAAGTAAACACATAGCAGTACTTAGTAAAGTACAGTAAAAATTAAAAAACATCAACAAAACCCGAGGATAAAAGAAATCTGCAAACCCTGAATACAACTATAAAGAGCCTTTGCTAAAAAATAACTCATCCTGTCTGATGTCATCAGAACAGCGCCGTCACATAAAATGGACAGTGGTTTGTTTCCCATCACCTCCTGAGAGCCGCATTAAATGACTATTTGTATGGCTTTGCTCACAGCCATCAATCAGTGCAATCAGTGGAAGAGTTATTTGATTCAACGCGACGTGTGATTGGCACACTACCGCAGCAGCTACAACCCATACAGTCTGTGGTGTGGTGAAGTTGAGCGCTGAGTTGGCGCCCTTTAACATGCTGACATGCCACCAAAATGTTCCAAAGTATGGCTATAATACACACCTGTGGCGTCTGATAAAAATAAATGCGGTGGTGGTGGCATTTTACGCAACTGAACACTTCCATTTATATGATGGGTATCGAATGATGTAGAAAACAAAGGTATCAAATGAAGTACTCTATTGGTATTGGCATCACTTTGAGGGTACTGGTATTGGTACTGTATTAGGGGTGTAAGAAAAATATAAAACAAATCAAATTTTAAAATCTTTTTTAATTTTTATAAAAATCACAATATATCGCCTTGCTTACAGTATCGCAATATATTGAATCGTAACCCCTGTATCATGATACGTATTGTATCACCAGATTCTTACCAATAAACATCCCTATACTGTATCATAATTTTTTAAACAATACCCAGCCCTAGTGTCCATCAATTGTCTATACTGATCATGAGCTGCTCAAATACCTTAGTCTTTTCAATCTTAAGAAGCAGACTGCCCAATTAGGATCTCCACAAGTGTGGGCACTGTGCACGAGTACATTTTACAACATTGTGTATAGCCAGCAAAACAACTTGCAAAGGCAGAAGTATTGAGCAGGCTTGAGTACCTGAAAAAGTAAAAGAAAGGGAAATGAAAAGTATTGATGGTGGATGTCCTTGATGACTCACCCCACACACATCAGACACTGGACTGGACAATATATATATATATATATATATATACACAGTATATGGTGTCATCTCAAAATCAGGAGTATGTCCTCAAGGGTTGACCAAATGAAACAGAATCCAAATTCGATCTGGGTATCGACCAGTGGAACTTGTCGTAATGGCTCTGTGTTGTGGGAATACACAGCATTTGGACCGACAAGAGGGAAAAACAAATATATCTAAAATGTTGCAACAGACACACTAAGGTTTTAGCCAGGTTGTACAGTATGGCTGGTGGCCAGAGGAGAGGATGTGTTGGATGTAGAAAACACTATAAGTATCCACCTTAGACACTGTTTTTAGTTATTGCAGATGTCTCTCTGAATGGACACACATTTATGTCACCAAGGCTGCAACACGGGATGCCAATATAGAAAAGCTATTTCAAAATGTCAGTATTTTTGCAGTGTGTGCTGTGTAGGAAAATGGGCCCTGTTTCACAAGCACTGAATTTGGGTCATTTATGCACCCTTTGACTCCCTTTTCAAATACACTTGCAGAGAGAGCGGTGCAGACCTTTAAGGAAGGGTTAAGTCAAATGAAAAGTGACACTTCGGGGAAAACTACCCAGATTCCTGTTCAACTATCGCATCACTCACAAGAATCAGTCCTGATGAAATGATGGGATCTACTGTACATTTGACCAGAGCCAATGTTCAACTGAGGCCGCTAACAATTTGGATCATGACACAACCAAAACACAGAGGCGTTATCTTCACTAGAAACTACTCTTTCTACACCCAAGTGGGTCCAAGTAGTTCTTCTTGTCCCACAATGATACCTTGGGAGATGATCAGACAATGAAGAGGCATCAAACTTGATCGGCACACACTGTTCCTGAGGCTGAGCCAGAGGAAAACCAGGTGCTAATTGTAGAATCACCTACACCCACACAAAAGGAGGAACTGTAACCATAGGAGCATCCTAAACTAGAGCCACCAGAGAAACCACCAGTCCAATGCTCAGCTCAAGAGAGATGCGGTCATCTCAAAGACTATTAAGGCTGTCCTTGACCAAAGAAATTCTTAGTCGTCTAACACTTTAATCGACAGATTTTTAAAACTGCGTTTCTCCACAAAGAATCACACAAAAGCACCACTTAAAATCTTGCGTTTCTTGGAAATAAGTCATTCAGCATTAAAGCATTAAAAAAATGACTAATTGACTAAAGAAATCTTAGTCGACTAAGACCAAAACAAATGATGAGTTGACTAACAGACAAAGAGGGGCATCCCTTAAGAGTATGTAGGATAGATAGAAATACATTTCTAAGTAAAAGTGTATAGATATGTAGTAGTCAATTGAAAATATGCGTTGTTTGTAGTGTTTGTATTTCAGCTGCTGTGGCAACAGCAATAATAATACTGAACATGTCGTCTCCCTGGTGTGAGATCCTTTAGGGCAAACAGGTATGTCACCTTGTTTGACCTACTGTTATAACAGCCCTGGGCTTAATGGAGTAACTCTGAGGATGCTGATATTCAGAGGTGACATGCATTATTACCCTAGGTTATGTCAGAATCTGATTGGGGTCATTACTGAAAGCAGAAGGAACTGTACTGCTTCCACTGAGCAAATACAAAACAACAGCAGCTACACAATGTGACTGCTAAAGGACACTGCTAAAGCACTGCTAGTAGGATTTTCAAAGGAATGTCAATGGAAATCACATTCAGAGGAAGTGAGGTGCAGATTTTGCTGTAATTTAATTCAATTTACATCAAGGGAATTCCATTTTATTGTTTCTTTTTAATCTCAGCCTTCCCTTTATTGATGAATTAAGGCTTCCGTTGAGTGTCGATGAATGAAAGTCTGCAGGGTTCACACACAAAGTAAAGGCTATAATGTGTGGGAGATGTAGTGACTGTATTACCTATGATGTGTGTGTTGCTGGAGTGAGATAGCAGGCTGGTTGGGCCCGTGGCTGTTGCCATGACAACCAGAGATAGCTGTCCTGGTGAGCAATAGTGAGGTAGTGCATGTTACAGGTTTGTAATCTTTTAAATGAGGTAGATGTCCCGGTCATGCATGTGACCGTGGTAACATCAGCGGTGTGTAATTCCTTTGTCTGTCTGTCCTCCCTGCCTCTCGTCTTGGTCCATCCCCCCTCGTGTGACATCACAGTGTCTGACATCACCAGAGCTGATCAGCATTCAGAGCGGCACAGCAGCCTCCCTCCACACACACACACATTTCCTTAGGTCACTCTTGGGGACATTACATAGACTTACATTCATTTCCTGGAGACTTACCCTAACCATAACCACGACTTGCCTAACCCTAACACTTAACCTTCCCCTAACCTTAACCCCTGATCCCAAAAGTCAGCAAAGTTGCACAAGCCATCCCAATTTAACTGGTCTGAAATGTGTCCCTGAAGGAAGCTTTAGTCAGGAACACACACACATGTATACAGACACAGAAGGTGACTGAGCATGCTCACAGCACAACTCCCTGCCTGCAAGATGATGCTATCACTAACACACAATAGAACACAAAAAGTCTAATGCAGTGCACTTTGATGGTTGAGTGCTGAAAAAGGCATCATATATACAACCAAGTAATGAGTGTAGAAGAAGTGAGCTCCTCGGGCTCAAATAGTAACTATGGGTTGATAAACACTTTGACCAATGAACAAAGAGAGGGACAAAGGAGCAGGTCACGCACAGAGGAGGTAGTGTCCATTTAATATTATACTATAGCCATTAAAATGAATCAAATCAACAAGCTATAATTTAAAGGATCTATCTGCTCCTTGTCATTTTCATGAAGTTGTGCTGCACATCAGCCTGGCCTGTCATTGAGCACCATTTCACTGCTGCTGAATGACCATACGGGATACAGTACATCGAGAGAATTGCAGAAAGATTTCTTTGTAATTTTATGTTTTTTTTCATTCATGTGTGGAAATGCAGCTGTAGGTGTGGATTGATTAAAAAGTCTGCTTGAATGATGTATTCACGACCACAAGGACCTCCCTTATCTTAAGTTAACCCGTGAGGACACTGCTGTTTGCAGCCAATTCAAGTGTCAAATCAATTCTGTAACCTGTAACAAACACTGGATATATGATATATAACATATAAAAGTGTAACCTTGGGTAAAGATCAGTATATATACCATGCATCACATATACCTCTCTCTATACATATAGATTCTGTTCTCACAAGCCACAAAAACACACCACAGTGAGTCCTGGGTAGCAGCTTCTGAACATGGTTCAATAAATAAAGCAGGAAATACATCCATACAATTGAAGTCTGACCAAAAAAAATGAATTAAGTTGGTGTAAACTTTTCATTCTTACCTTGTTGGAAGCCATCTCGCTGACAGAGTGTCTCGTCTGCAACGTCTCCAGCTGGTCCAGACACCAGTCCAGCTCCTCCAGGGTCTCAGTGGCCAGTTTCTGGTAGGCCT
>CAKALG010027283.1:0-10425 GCA_916700815.1 Helicolenus hilgendorfi | reverse complement strand
TTTTTTTTAATTAGAGGTTTAACTATGGCTGTCTTGAAGCTAGTGGGGACAATGCCAAAAGACAAGTTGACAATATTCAACATTGTGGGTCCCAGAAATGGCCCAGAAAAGATCTTTAAAAAGTTTAGCTGGTAAGGGGTCGAGGAAACCAGCTTAGACATAGTTTCAAGAGAGACAGTCTCAAAATGTGTAAGGACAGAGACTAACTGTTTGGAGGTTTGGGTTCTATACTGTGATCATTTTGAGGTGCATTTCCACCAGTAGCACACTGGACATACTGGACAGTTCCCATTGGCCAACAGCACAGTACCAGTGAAGCATTAATCTCAGTCCATTTGAATAATTTTGAGTAAATTTGAGTAATACATAGATTATATCAGAGCTGCGGGAAAGTAATATCCACATTTTTTTTCATGTTTATTCATCAGCAAGTAGATGTCCAGAGTAATGAAGAGTTTGAGTTTTAATATTTCTGTTTATCAGGAGCGGTGACCATCTCTGAGGAGAGGAAGGTGTGCACAGGATCTGAGAAGTTCTTCAAGATGTGTGAATCCAATGAGGTAAGAACAAACAGGGAGAGAAGTCTGAAGAAATTTTGAAGTGACACAGATATGAAATGTGATTTGTGACCTGTTTCAAGACAAAGAGCAGAAAAATATAAACTCTGAATTTCCATCAAAAACCAGCTGGACTTGACCTTCCATCTGTTCGTGTGCACACTGGCAGGAGCAGGAGCTGCTGTCATCGCCATGGTGAGGACCATTATTCTCATATCTGATTGGCTAAGAGCCTTGAGTGCTCACACACACACACACACACACACACACACACACACACACACACACACACACACACACACACACACACACACACACACACACACACACAGAGGAGAGAATCTTGATTGTCTGCAGTACAGACAGAGAGTCACCGAGCTGTTCAGATATCAGAGATGTTCTCTACACTGGACGCATTGAGCAGATATTTACTAATGGTATCTGTCTCCTGTCCACCACTAGTGTAAAAAGCAGAGCATTAACAAACATCCATCCATTTTCTGCACCTGCTTATTTCTGCTCAGAGTCACAAGGGGTTGGCATCCATCCCAGAAACGCTCTCCACTTCCTCCACAGTTTGTATTTTTGCCAGAAAGACAAACTGTGAAGCCTTTAAACACTAAAGAGCCTCAGCAGAATGAGGGACTTCTAATTTGACAGCATATGTATTTCTGCTTTGTGGCAGCAGGTATGGTTCTCTCAAGGGTAATATGACAACGAATCCATATCAGTATCAGTGCTTTAGACTGTTTACAGTATAATGCCAATCATTTTTTAATGAATTGACTTGGCCTCTAAAATGAAAAGCAACCCACACACATCAGTGTGTGTGGAATATGCAAAAGGGCGTCTCCATGATGTATTAAAGAGAAAGCATTCCGACTGCAGGTTTGTTCAATTGGCAATAATACAAAAATATCACCTGGGGAAAACAAGCCTCAAATAGAAATGAAAGTAACAAAGCATGGTCTAAAAACAGAAACTATTTGATTCTAAAATACCTTAGGATGAATAAGAGTGCTGTCCTGTATGTGATCAACAAGCTAAAGGGGAGAGCTCCGTCAACACAGTACAGCTGCTGTTGTCTCAAACCTTCAAAACTACATGACCCAGAAATCAAAAGGGATCACAACAGAAAAGTGTGAATTTCAAATATTATGTTTCAATTACCTCATATTTAAACCTGCAATAACATATTTGGCCACTTGGGGGCAACAGCAAGATGTAAACACCACCTCTGACACGTTACCTTTCAATGTCAAGTCAAGTCAATTTGAATTTGTATAGCCCAAAATCACAAATCACACGGGCTTTACAATCTGTACAGGATACAACACCCCTAAAAAACTACCCCTAAAAAAACTTTTTAACAGGGAAACAATATGAAGAAACCTCAGGAAGAGCAACAGAGGACGGATCCCCCTTCCAGGATGGACAGACGTGCAATAGATGTCGTGTGTACAGAGTAACAACATAATTAAAATACAACATAGACGATCCATATGACAAAAAATAATACATATAAATGCCACACATCAAGCGGATACATAACATTAGCATTCATTTGGAGTCGTGTTTGTGTCTGATGAATGTAAGTCCAATACTCACTCTCCTTTTAGGTCTCTTATATCTGGCTCTTTAGCTGCTGAATGCTGCACTATGTTCTCCTGGTGACGGATAGGACAAAACAAAAATACAAGTCATTTTCTTGTTTCTGCCACTTTGGATTTAATCCGATAAACAAACAAATATACTCGGACTCTGTTCCTTCAACGTGATTGACCGAGCCTCGGGGCGGCTCTACTTCTTGGTCCTCTCATGTTGGACTGACAGACTGGACGCTACAGTGACTCACTATCGCCTCTCCAGGTACATAAGTGGTACTACAAGACAGGATGGGGCGGGGCTAGCTAGTTAACATGCTAGTATCAGTAGATATCTCTGCAACACAATACACAGACGTCTTGGACACGTCAACACTGTAACCTCGTCACATGCAGATGATGATGTTAGCTCTTTTTTGGAATGTTTCGAACTAAAATATTAGCGTCTCATTCGGACTAAAGATGTCAGTTCATGCAAAACAAACATAGCGAGTTGTTGTGTGGTTGTGTGCTTTCATTAACCCGTGCTTCTCCTCTCCTCCCTCAGGTCCATTTCCTGATGGCTCTAGCTGCTAACTGGGGCTATCTGAAGGACGCCAGCCGGATGCAGAAGTACGAGGACATCAAGTCGAAGGAGGAGCAGGAGCTGCATGACATCCACTCTACACGCTCCAAAGAACGTCTCAATGCCTACACATAAACACACAGCTACGAGAAACAACACGCGCACACTTACCTGACAGACACACACAAGATGATATACACACACACACACACACAAACACACACACACACACACAGAGGGCCTGACACAAGCCTAAGGATGGCAGAAACATACAATATACACATGAGTGGAAAAAAAACAACGCAAACATACATTCAAAGACACAAATAAAGACACAAGTAGGCAGAAATGAGTTGATAACATAAACAATGATGAAAACACAGACACCATGCAGTAGATCATTGGCTCAGGTGATCTATGCTAACACTATAGCTCCACTATGTTGGTTTGCTCCATACTTTGATTAACTTCTGAGTGAAAGGAAGCCTTTAGCTTTACCTTAAAGGTGAAAATCAGAGGAAGTGGTGCTGGTGATGGCAGATTGCATACTGCTCAAAGTCACTGATGAGAAGCTGAAGGGGTTTATGATATTTCACTCTGAAGTTATAAATGCTTAAATCTACCAGGGCTGGCCTCAGCCTTTTTGGGGCCCTGAGCTTGTCTCCCCACTTCAACCTCCAATGTCCCCAAAGTAGCTTTGCGGCTTGTGAACGGGGAGAATCTGGCCTAAAATCCCAGAAAGAAACCAAAATAACCATAATACCTAAAACAACTGAACACGTCCGATATGTGTATAAAATAGAATCATGCAATCATACAAGACAATAACACTTTAAGAAAGACAAATAATGAACAGAAGAACCCAAAGAAATGTTATATTTTAATTTGCTTGTTTGTGGCCCCTGGTGGCGGTAAGCTTTACCGGCTTACCATCCGTCATCCGATCATCACACGAGCTGTTAGCATGGCACACTGAAGTCAACAATCTACAGCAAACACACTGTTGAGTTTGGTGTCTATGAGCTCATCTTTTAATGTGGAGCAATGTCCCTGTAGCTCCCCAACACACACACACACACACACACACACACACACACACACACATAGATGTGGCTGAATGGTCGGTGTTGTGTAGGTAGTGTTGTATGGTGGTGTCATGCTGTGTCGTGTCGTTTCGCCACATTATGATGACTGGTATTGGTCCCCATGGAAATGTGTACCTCCCGGGTACAAATGGGTAGCTTTGATAACTCCCCCCCTCCTTTTCCCGTCAACCCTACCCATCCTCTTTCTCTACTATGTGACCTCTTCATATGGAGCCCAGTTTCATTAGTTGTTCCACATGTTCTTGTTCCACACGCTGACCGGTACGTCCCACGAGTGGCCGTTTGAAATGAAGCACAGGCTTAATAGCTCATTGTAATGATAATAATGATGAAACCATATGTTGATTGATTGATTGATAGATGATGTCAGAAATGATCTTATTATTCCAAATTCCCCTAATATTGCTTCATTTGTACTCTATTACATATCCTTCAGCTCACTTGACCTTTCAGAGTAAAAGCTCTAACGATGCCGGTAACAGCTAATGAAACGGGGCTTTGTGTCCTTCCACCTTCATCCCCAGTTTGTATGAACTGGTGATTTGTCCTCAGAAACAGCACATCTTAGCAGCACAAAGTCTTTTTAACATGTGTCATGTTCTCATCAGGCTGATAAATAATGTTTTTTTTTCTCACTTTTTGGAATTTTGCCACATTTTTGTCAGTATTATTTATGTGTAATTTTAACATTGGGGTATTTAAATGGGGCAGGTGTATGTGGGGGAGGGGAGGGGGGTTGTCATATGACTTTTTCACATTTTCATGTAATGATTCTATATTTCAGTGGTTCTGCACACACACAAATACACACAAACACACACATACACATGCGTATACACCAATCATCTTGAGAGTTTCGATTCTCTTTTTTATATCTTTCTTTCAAAAAGCCCGAATGTGACCAAAATGACCATTTATTTGTAAGTTTAATTTAAAAAAAAAAAAGACTGATACTAATAGTCAGCTTGTCAGTGGTGACATACAGATGATTACAGGTGTTAGTTGTACAGGAATGACATCTCTGAAGGTCGTGAAGGGTGACCTCTGAGCAGGATGTGGTTCAAGACGGAGGATTCAGAGTTTGTGAGGTGTTTGTAGTGGATGAGATTGAGTGGTGTAACGTGAGGAATGGGAACACTGAATTATAAAAAAAAAAAAAGAAAAAGGTCTGGAGATGCTGAAGGAAACACGAAAAAGGAGATAAAACGCACCATTAGTGGCTGCAGTAGGAATGATTAGCTTTACTGGGTAGATTTTAAGGCTGCTCCCAGTTCATATTTGGTTTCTCAATGATCTTCTTGTGCTTTTACACTGGATGCTGTATACTGCATTCTTTTCTGAACAGCAGGACTATACTTTATTTGCTGGGATGCAACTTTAAGTAACCTGTTTGAAGTGGATCTCAGCTAAAATACCATCATTCTGATTGCATTTGGAACATGAAGTGTTACTTGCTTGACTCTTAACTTGTCAGATCGATGAGCGGTAACAACTTTTAACTTGACCTAGATGTTCTTTGTTCTCATGCAGTGTATACAGCACTTCAGATTTAAAGAGATTTGAAAATTTAAATTTTCGGTCACCAGCGTGCAGGGCTGTTTGTATCATATGTTGAGTTATTTTGAGCCAGCCATTAGAATAAGAGGATAGTATGTGAAGAAAGTGATGACTCTCTATCTGCCAGTAGAGATGACTGATTGTTGTACTGATGATGATGAAGATGATGATGGTGATAGTGGTGATGACTTTATTCATTGAAGGGTTTCAATTGATGAGACTACCAGCACACACACACACACGCACACAAACACGCACACACAAACCACCACTGGCATCACTCTGAGCCGTAATTCTTTGCTCTTTTACTTTTCACCGATAACATTCCACTATTTTATCATCGACTTTTAATCTCTGAGACTTTTTAAATGTGAAATCGTTTAATTAGGAAAAAAAGTAAATGTTTTTTTTTTTTTTCTTTTTTCCTTTTGGTGGACAGTATTACGCACTGTACCGACATTAACTCTGTAAAAAGATATACATATATGTGAAACAGTTGAGGTGAGCAGCCGGGAGAATGATTTCCTATTGGTTACAGAGTCTGGAGGAGGTGGTTCAGTCCCAATGTCCTGAGCCTTTACTCCCTAAGGGAGCTGCTTTTACACACACATGAATGTTGTTGCAACAGACTGGTCATCTAGAATTAGAAAGAGAAAATTATTATATAAATAAATCAGTAAGGTCCGAGTCACTTCAAGAGGATCTTCACATGGTAGTGGATATATTGGCTGCTTTAAAGATTGTATAAACATTTAAATCTAAAAACTAGTGGTGCACTTTGGAAAAAGTAATAATTCTAAATGCACAAGATGTTATTGTTACAGTAAGAGAAGTAAAAAATGCAATAACACCTGTATAGTCTTTTAAAAGACAAAAATGGTCACAAGATGGCGCCACAGCCTCTGATAAAAATGTAGGGTTTTTTAATGAACATGAGCAAATCCGAATGCTGTGTTTACAAACCGCAACCAACAAATCCTACTCGTTCTGCCTTCAAGTTGCTATTAGTCAAGCAGAACCTGTGAGGCGTCAACCAATGGAGATGGCCAGTCAACAAAACATGCAATAACACATATGTGTCCACACAGGCGTTACACTAAAGTTTAGCCTGTCTGGGTTTTTCTCCCAAACTATGTGAAATCTATTTTTTCCCAGGATTATTTTGGTAAAACAGAGTTTGAATCTGGTTCTTTTTGTTGTGTAAATGCAGCTGAATTTGAAGAAAAAAAGGTACCATTAGTGTCAATGAAGGGAGACTCCACCAGACTCATGTCCTGTTCAGGTGTGCCTCGGCTGCATACAGTCAGTATTTTTAAGGGTCTAGTTTTACAGTAACAGTATTCTATCATTTCATTGCCTGACAATGGATGTCTTGTCAGTGTTTTTAACTTCAGATAAATGAAAAAAACGTTTTGTGCACTTATTGACCATTGTGAGCTCTCTCTCTCTCTCTCTCTCTCTCTCTCTCTCTATCTCTGACTCTCTCTCTCTCTCTCTCTCTCTCTGTCTCTCTCTCTCTGAGTCTGTCTCTGAGTCTCTCTCTCTCTTATTCTTGGTGTGTAAGTGCATTGAGATCCCCATTGTGGGATCTGTGTATAGTCTTGCAGCATTGGTTATAATCTGAAGAAATAACAATGATAAAAACGAATGAATTCATAATAATGAAGATAATCTTATACTCGGTAAACAAAAAACAAACAAAAAAAAAGACAGTGAATCTAGTTGTTGTTTGTGGCATGGTTATGCATTCAATGGTCATAATTTAAATGATTAAAATAATACAAAAAAAAAGGAAACCATTATTTTCCACTGGCGCTGTTCTGCTGTTTTGTTTTTGTTTTCCACTTTTCAGTGTGCAGTATTGCGGTTCCTGTTGCTAATGGTGTTGCTAAGCTAGCTTGCTTGCTCAGTTGTTTACCACCAGAGCAATATATTGTAGCAGTTTGACGAAATCAAGATATAAACAAGAAATCCATAACTGTAAATTTCTGGCATACAAATGCATGAATCTATGATTGCAAGTCTTAAGTGATATGATCATGGTGTTCTCTATTGTTTATCCTAATAAAGTGGATTTGCAGATGTGATGTAATGTATTGCTCTGGCCACCCGTTATCCTGCACCCACCTCTGCTCACATCCTCTTCCTCAGTCTGGCCCTTTAGGCTTAGATCACACCACAGCTCTGGATGTCCCATTCAGATTTTTGAATTCAAAAGTGACCTATGTTTGATTTCCTGTGTGTCACTGATGCGTACGTGAGTAAAGCTCCGTGTAACCTAACAACGAGCACAGTCTGCCCAGCTCACGCAGTCAAATCACCATCTGTAATGGATGCTAACAAGGCAAAATAATAATTCAGGTTACTTCCAAATTAAATTTAGAGCTGCAAAATCCCATTTGAGGGTGAAGCAGAATGAAGCCTGTTAGCAGGCAGCAGTGACTGAACACTGGCAGATATTAGATTCTTCTTGAATTGGATCCCCATGTATGGATATGGCCCAAAAATAGATTTGAGAATATGTACTTCATTTGAGCAAAAATGTCAAATTGGGTCATGTTCGACAGGCGGTAGCCTAAATAAAGACAAAGCACCTGGAATGGGATATTTACTGTTTAAACTGCCATAAGAGGATGTGTTGTGATCAGTGAGAGGATGTGAGCTGCTCGCGCTCCATTTGTTTAAGTCTGCTCATTCGACCCGTCTCCTTGTAAAGATGAATATGTGTGTTGACACGTACTAATCCTGCGTCCGTCTTGTCTACCCGCTGACCACGGCTGATCAGGATTAACTTTACCATTCCATGATCCTGACCGGATTCAGAAAACTGACCATGTCAGCCTAATAAAGCATGAGTTTCAATAACATGAAATCTGATTTCTAACCCTCTGTGAAAAAGACTTGATCTGTTTTTGACTGTCTGTGCAGCTATAAAACCTCAGCTCTGTATCACAGGATGAAAAATCAGATCCTCTGTGCCTAAACAGATTCAGCTCTTATCCATCATGAACTGAACCACAGATCTAAAAGCTGATGATGTCAGTCTGTGACCTTAAACTGATCATCACGTTTCAGATCCATGCATTGTGTCAGGTTGGACATGTTGGACGTTGGGAGTAGATTTCTTCTGTTTCACCATAGTAATCTAGACTTTTTGTACTTCACTCTGGTTGCTTAGTAGCAGGCTTTATCGGATTCACTCCTCCATTTTTGTACATATCTGTGCCAACAGCTTGGGCAGACAGTGGCTTTTTTTATTTGTAAAGACATAAACTTGCTTGCATATATAAATAAAATGAAATAATACACTTGTGTACTTGTTAATAAGGGAATGTTTTGAGTTTGCGTCTTCATTTCATCTTGTAGCACTCTTGTGGTTGCCTATAAGACTTTGTGAATCATCTTATAGAATTCTATTGACTATAACAGATAATCAACATGGTGTAATGGTAATGTTTTTTGTGTGTCAGTGGCAGACTCAAGCTGTCTGAGGGGCAAGAAAAGTAAAAAGGGCAATAGCAGCATGCAGTGGGGCAAAAGCGCACAGAAAGTATTCTATCATGTAGGGCAGTCTTTATGGCACTGCATCAACTCCAGAGGGCGGGGGAGATACTGCAAATCCACAGTTAAAGGGACTCTATGTAAGAATCAGAAATTGCTTGTTAACAGCGACACCTGTGGCCGTTAAGCCAACGAAAGTTAGCGTCCTGTTGCTCGCGCTCGCGCTACATAGACATGAACGAGCATCGCTCAAAACAGTGAGGCGACACACGTAAGCTAAAACCACAATATCACTCTATATTTCACCTGCTTGGCAGTAATGTTAGCTGACCAGACGAAGGTCTCTCCATGAATCAGTGTTGATCCTAGTGTTGGCTTTTCCTGTTTCAGCCTCCCAACCGCGGCTGGAGGGAACA
This sequence comes from Helicolenus hilgendorfi, assembly GCA_916700815.1. Taxonomy (NCBI): domain Eukaryota; kingdom Metazoa; phylum Chordata; class Actinopteri; order Perciformes; family Sebastidae; genus Helicolenus; species Helicolenus hilgendorfi. The sequence continues at coordinate 1,119 of CAKALG010027283.1, read as the reverse complement.
GGGGAGACACCGTAGTTTTGGTCAGAGACGATAACGTTACTCTCTCAGGAGCCCCGTCACTTCACTCAGCAGCATTTATTTCTGCACAAACTTCCACTGTACGTTCACTAGATATTCTCAGAGCTAAACCAACTCTTCTGCAGTGTGGAGTGTGCACAAATGCACGTGAGAGGTGGAGCTAGAGAGCGAGTGAGAATGAGCGCAGTGTGTGAGTGAAGGCAAGCAGGCAGAGGAGCACAGTACAGCAGAGACTCCGGCCCTGGAGACCAAAGCTACGGTCTCCCCTTTGTCCTCTGACCGCGGTCGGGAGGCTGAAGCAGGAAGAGTTGACACTGTTTTGCAAGACGGGCTTCACTAGATATAACTTTGCGGTTTTGGTGCTTCTGTGTAGTTTGTGTTGGAGTCTGAGTCTGAACAGCGTAGCCACACGCGAGCGCGCATGGGACACCGACCTGCAATGATTTATAAGAGTGTAAGAAGTTACAAACGGTCCCTTTAAAGGTCACTTTATCATAACAAATCATGCAGGTGATTATGTTACATTATGACATTATATGTGACGAATGTATTTGATAGGATTCTGGGGAGAACACGTTCAAAACTCACCCTGAAATAAAAAATATAGTAAAAATAAAAAAGTAAATATGTCGTTGGAAAGGTCCACATAGATTGCATATTTAGCGAGTGACTAACTCATAATTACTTCACATGCTGCTACAGTCCTCTGATCAAGGTTATTCTGTCCTGTTAAGAACTCACTGAGATTCATTTTGAAACAATGAAGATTTGCCAGCAATTACTCAGTCAGTTTAATTATTCATATTTTTATTAAAAATGTGTAAAAACGATGTAACTGTTGCTGAATAGCAGCCACTGTGGGCACAAGTGACACCCCACAGATGGTAGATGTGGTGAAAGTAGAGAGGAATTAGTGAACTGACTTATTCATGTCATGGCTATAGCATTTAGCCACCATAAGCTACTGGTCAGCCAACAGGGTGTATTAAACTGACCAACAGTTCATTTTATTGCTCGCTATGGAGTGTTACTTTTTCAGGTGCATAGTCTTAATTATACAATGCACAAAATGGGTTGGGTTGTGTGAAATCATTTTGATAT
>CAKALG010027281.1:0-10744 GCA_916700815.1 Helicolenus hilgendorfi | reverse complement strand
CCAGCAGTGCTGTGTCGCCGCGGCTCGTTCTCTCTGAAATGTGCATCTGCATCACCTGTCACTCACAGGGAGGAATGCCATGTGCCGTCTGATTGACGTCTGGATCCGCTTGAGGAGAGGGGACCGCGTCTCTCACACGGTTCAGTGCGCCAAAATATGTGTGAACAGAAATGAGGACACTGAGGGAGAAGAAGAAACTGTGAAGAAGAAGAAGAAGAAGAGGAAGAAAGAAGAAGAAGAAATGCTAAAACGATATGAGCGTGTTTTAGACGTCCCCTGTGTGTGTTGTGTGTTGATTTAACAGAGCATGAGCGGTTGCTTGTGTGTGCCTCTGCGTGTATTCCTGAGTGTATTCCTGTATGCATAGCTGTGTGTGAAGGCGAGACTGTGAGATCTCTCTCTTTTGTGCCTCATCTAATGTTTCCCAGCCAAGCCAAGACAGAAAAAATGACAGGTAACGCAGGTGTGGTTTGACAGGAACTCATCTGCAGGCCGTACCATGCCGTACGGGACCATAGGGTGCATTTACACCCCGAGGTCAGACTGAGGAGCACAGAGACACACATACACACACACATCTTCTCTCTACAGAAGGCAAGTATGTGTTCGACTTTGATGTTCTTCAATCCTTCAGTGTCCTCTTTGGTCACATTTACTTCTTGCAGGGCAATAGCTCTTAAAGCAGGGCACAAATCAAAGCACCGTGTGCCCTTCTGATGTCAGGGAAGGTCGGCACAGCGATTTCTTTTTTAAAAAATCAAATTTTGGGTGAGCCGATGGTGTGGGAGATCCTTTCATGCATAACGAATGAATGAGAAAAAATCTTGTAATCTAATCCATAGAAGTTATTTTTTGTTTACTCACTCACGTCGATTCTAACGCTTTCACCTCCAAGATCATTTAACAGTCACTTTCTGCAGCGTAAGCCACAGACAGCTTTGCAGAAAGCCAACACCGACAAGTTAACAACGGCTCAGCTGCTTATGTGTTTTATTTATTCAACAATCGGCGCGTTGGCATTCTTCGACACAGCGAGGCTTCACAAAAAAGGATTCACAAAACCGGCTGAATTCACCGAAAATGAAAAGGTTCACCTTTTGAAAGAAGCGACGACGCGCCGTTTGAAAAAATGTGTCTCTGACAGTTGCAGAACACCCCCCACAAGATTTTTTTGAAAGAGTGGAAACTTGACAGTTTTGTGACTGTCTCCATGGAAACGGTGAGAGGGTCTCATTAGGGTAGTACCAGAAAAATCTGTTTTTGGGAGGAACAAAACCCCCCTGACTAAAAAGCTGAGACCGGCATGACTTTAAAAAGGAGCTAAACGACAAACAACAAAGGGATGATACATTTTGCTTGGAAATCCGAAAAAAAGAGTCAAACTTCAAAAACAGAGGACGGCAGAGGACCGCGATTATTAAACATATTTGCAGAGCTGCGGATTCAAAATGGCTCTTGACACAGACTATGTGTTTGCTGTTGCATCAGTCAAAGCTACTTTTCAAGGGCAATCTCTCACATATCTGAAGGGGTTTGCCAACTATTTCACCGGCATCACCATCATCTACAGTATTTTCTCTGCACCTTTTGTCTCCTTCAGCTTCAGCAATGTATTTTCTCATTTGACACCTCGTAATATTTTCACGCCCACATACAGATGTAACTGGCATAGACATTTTTACAAGACACTTTTTTTCCTACTGCATCTAATAGATATCTCCGCGCTGCACTTTCCCTGGAAGAAATTGTTTGGAAATTAATATTCATTCTCAGCTGACACATTTAAGTCTTACACGTTTCGTTTAAACATTCAAAAGACATTCAGCGAGAGCATGATGTAAGCTGTGATGTCCAGGGCGATGTTTTATGCAGAACATGCAGATTAAATTCATCACAGCCCCGTCATTTATTTTCACATAATAAAAAGGCAAAAACCAAGGGGAATGAGTGGCTGCATTTTCACTGGCTTTTGGCTTCTGATAATTAATTTCATATGATGCTTCATATCTGAAATGCAATCTTATGCAAATCACGCCGTGTTATTTTTTAAAATATTTATATCATTATCTCAGCAGAATGTGCAATGATACGTATTTAAATTCAGGAATCAATGTTACTAAATAATGAACTAATATTCAACTTGCATTGCATATTTCTTTTTTATCTCCCTGAAATGCCCCCAGGACTCAGCATAATGCGAAATAATGACAAAGCGGTGCCAGAGGAGGATGTGTGGAACAACTTAGACTTGTCTTTTATGAAACATTTCAATTGTTTCATTTATGGAAGTCGGGGGCAACTTTTCACCATGTCTGAGTTTTAGCGGAGCAGATGGTTGTAATGAGTTGACAGAGAACTGTATCAGATCTTATTTGTCATTAGGCGTTAGCGGTCACTATAAAGCCCCATAGATTTGGGTCAATAGGGATCATCAATCATGCAAGTTGACTCTAGAGTCTGATCTTCTTTACTGATTCAATAGACCAGATAGACCAGAACAAAATAAAAATACCCACTGATTTACAGACTCTCCCAATTCAAGCCAATGGGGAAAAGTCTTTTTTGGGTCCTATGGCATCACTGACAGACCCAGAAGTTGTAATTCCACAGTTTGGCTATTATATGAAAATTGGCTTTAAAGTCTGGTGCTCTGTGTGGACCAGGCTATTAAATAGGCATTATTGGTCACTATAAGCACCATAAAGTGGGTCAATTTGGACCTACACCCAATAGTAGGTTTTATCATCTATTCACATGGTAGATCACTGAAAGAAGGTATAAAAGAACACAACAGCAATCATAGCAATTGCGACTGTAGCATTCGCGATCTCAGGTGCTGTATTTATAGACAGCATGAAACTTTCTCTTTTGAAACATAGTTATTCTAAGCCAAAACACAATGTACTTTATGTTAACTATGTTGTAGTTTTGTTGACACAACCTAACTAGGTGGTTTGTTGCCTAAACCTAACTAAGTAGTTGTGTTGCCTAAACCTAACCAAGTGTTTTTGTTGCCTAAACCTAAAGAAGCCTTTTTGTTTGTTTTCAAAATGTAACGTTTCATTCAGTAGTAAATGTGTAAGAACGTGCTTTTCAGTTTCGCTTTTTCTTTTACAATGTAGTAGGCGTAGTAGGCCCTTACAACCCACATCTATGGTGCTTACAGTGACTGATAATGCCTATTTAATGGCCTGATAAGAGTCAAATCGGGTGGTGCTGCAGTGGTGGTGAATTCATAAGAATAAAGATTATATAAGATGATACCTTATTTGTGAAATAAATAAATAAAAAAACAGAAAGAGATCCAGCTGACTTCTGGGACTGTTTATTTCCCGGCAGCAAATTAAAAAAAAAGCAGGATGTTGAGATGCTTCCTGTGTCTCGTTGGAGGTCTTCAGCCTTTTATGCAAATGACCAGAGACACTTTTATTTGCTAATGGAGATATAAACAGTGGTATAGCATTTATAACCATTTCTATGTTTATCACATATCATAAAATTATGATTATCAATAATATGAAAGGGACTGCGCCATTATTGCCTCTTTCTCAAATATTTTAAATGAACACACAAAGGCCATTTATGAGCACTCATTAAAGACTACTCTCCACACATCTTTCATCTTCATGCCTTTGTGCGGAACAACATCATTAATGTTAAATTGAAAGTAAGTGAAAGGGTGAAACGTTTGCATTTTTTTTTCCGCATCCGGCTCAGGAAGCTTATACTAGAGCCACAGCAATGCCTCGTGGAAAGCTGGGAATTAAGATGCATTATGCCAGGAAGAGAGGACTTTATTTATGGGAGCATCCGGAGTAAGCAGAAGGAAATATGGTAGCGATACCTGGGGACAACGCTAAATAGTGTGAGAGACCATTCCCAGGACAGGGGATACTGCAGAAAAACCAGGAGGAGGACTGGATGTGGCTAATGAGAGCGGACACACTGGGGCTTTATGCAAAGGCAGCAAAACATAACTAAAATAAATGAAAAGTTGAAGGTTTGCTTTGTCACTCCATGGTACACCTTCGAGCTGCGCGTTAACACGTCAGCTGGCACTGCTCTTCCCTTATATATGATATTAATTACAGTTAACACTGAGGCAGTCGAGCTTGCATCTCATTATCAGCACACACCACGGCTCACTGCAGGAGCTCCGGCAGCAGAGAGGAAGGTGTATACTGTATATGTGTGTTAATATACTGTATAAGAGTGAGTACATTTATCACCTGTGACTATTTCTGGAAGGGGATGATGCCGTGTGAGTGTGTTTGGGAAAGGCGATTGTGAGGCACGTCCAAGAAAGAAAGGACCATACCCCAATTTGGCAACCTGCTCCTGTCTTCTTCTTCTTCTTTTGCCTTTTGACACGGCCTTCACCCTTCGTGTGTCGGCCCTGATGGCCTGCAGTGTGCAGGGAGGAGGGCGAGCTTGTACTCCCCCACCTTCCAGCCTCATCCTTAGTCTCTCCTGAGAACACATGACAGAGAGCAACTAGCCTTCCAGAGCCAAATTCCCCCGCCTGCCTGCCAGAGCCCGCCAAACCAGCTCCCTACTATCCTCTTCACTGTCTGCTCCAGACAATTTACAATCAGCAGAGAGACAGACAAAATATTTACTAATCTTCACAGCTGAACTGTAAGGGATGGGGGGAGAGAAAGAAAAAAAAAGTATAGTATGAGGCTTGACAGCAAATTAGTGCCCTGCCATGACACATGCGGCGGTGTGGCTCGACAGGTCCCCTCTTCTCCCATTTTTTTATTATCATCCATGCTTGAATTATTCAGTGGCAGCCATTAGCATAACAGCAGCCATTTTATATTTAGCTGCTCCCCCTATGTTGACTGCGTCAACATTTCACTCCAAATATTCCGCTAACATCCCCTGACAAGAGGAAAGAGGCAGCGGCTCAGAACCAAGTGCAATTAGTGACCAAGAAGAAGAAGAAAAATATTTTTTTTTCTTTCGATTCTGAAATCACAAGACTAATGTCTTTTCAGCTCCTAACAGGGAAAAAAAAGATAATTTTGATTAGCATGGCAAACTGGCGGATTCTAATGGCATTTGCCAAAAAGGAAACTGCCTCACATTTATAGATGTGCTGTAGCGATCGCCCAGTCTCATTTGTCACTATTAGCTGTAATGTGAAAGATCCCTCATCTCATCTTGAAGGTCTAATTTGTGAGCTTGCAATGGGAAGCCGGACTGAGCAGACTGGCGCTACAATGATGAAAGCGCTCAATGCTCTCCTCCCTCGCCGAGTGTGAAATTAAAACCTTTGCATTAGCGGTTAAGGTTGATCTGTATGAGCCACTCTGGGCTGACATTTTTTAAAGTGCGTTTAATTGAATAGCATTTAATTTCTGGGTGTGATGTGTGCAGGAAGAGGGTCATATACAGACACACAATTATAAATGTGAAATTAAGCGACTGTGTGTCCGCGATCTGCCTGTGACTGGCATGCGATTCCATCTCTCCTCATCCCCACCAGCTGTACACTTTGACCTCCCACTCATCTTTGATCCACTGTCAAAGACCTCGCTCTCTGCCGTCGCTCAGCCTCACTCTGCAAACCTTCACTTCTCGCTCCAGATTCTGGGCCCGGAGTCACTCAGTGTGAGCTCCTGACAGTCTGTTTGAGGCGGCTCCCTGCTTAAGCCCTTAGAAGAGAGAGAGAAGATCCATTTGTTATTCACTCAAACTAGAAAAACCGGCTCGTACAGCCAAGGCATCACAATATATGCAGTTTGTTAACTTAATTAAACTGCAAAAAGGTTGTGGAATCAGGGGAAATAAAGCTGTCGTTTCCCCCCACACACAGCTGGTTTGACAGAACCGCAGCCCGAGGTGGTGATTTCTCTTAGACCTTTTTTCGTACGGTGTCATATGCTGTGTCTAAAAAATACAGTACTGTATGTTATTTATGTGCCATTTGAATGCAGCTCATAATTTATCTCTCATGTTGATCCTGTTGATTTTACATTAATCATAGTGAGATGAAGTGAGCAGTCTGGCCTCAACAGGGGAGAAACACCAGGAGGCCGTTATAACCGAGACTATTTTATTCTCGGTTGGTAGGAGATCAAAATTGAGTATTTAAAAATGTCTTTACCTTGTCCAATATGGAAAACTACAAATAATGACATAATATACATAATGCTTTTAATTATTTAAATTGACACTAAGATGAGGACCTATTATGCTTTTGTGTTTTTTCCCTTTCCTTTAGTGTGTTATATAGTTATTTTGTGCACGTAAAAGGTCAGCAAAGTTACAAAGCTCAAAGTCCACACCAAAGCGAGTTACTCTTGAGTTTTTGAATAATAACAGGGAACAAGCAAGAAAGTCAAATACTGGTGTGTGGGAGAGGAGATGGATGGGTCCAACAAACCACACTTTCTCCCAGGAGACATAACGTAGTCATTTTAGTCCAAATCATGATGTTTTTTTAATAATCATAACCAAATCGTTTTGTTGCCTAAACCTAACTAAATAGTTTTGTCGTGTTTTCGTTTTGTTTTGTTTCAGTTTACAATGTTAACCACGTGTTTAAAGCGGTTTAAAACTGTTTTGAACTGCGACCGTAATCTGGGAGAAAATATGTCTCCCTCAAAATGGATTTTAGTTATGTAGTTTAGTTTTATGGGAACATTATTTTGTGGCAGACAGGGTAGGCCTGAAACATCTTGCTTTAAGTCCCGCCTTTTTCTTCCGTAACGTGGTGATGTCACAAAGTAAAACATTTGCATAATACCTGCATTGCATCTAGTTTGGCACGCGGAGCTGGAGCGATGTCCGAAGAGTTTGGTTCGGTTGACCAATCCCAACAAAGCCTGTAAACATGTTCTAGTATAAACCCAAAAATACAAGTATGCACCTGCAAATAAGCATAATAGGTCCTCTTTAGATTACAGTATTTAGGAAAAGCAATAAGCATATTCAGCATTTTTACAGCATCAAAAGCCTTTCAACTGTACTGGGCAATTTCCCATTAACTCAACACGATGTAACTCTTTCATAAATAATCATTGTTTAAAAAAGGGCTTGTAATCATCAAGGGCTGCAAACACTCACTGATGATTTGCATGATTTAAGAGGGAGGGAGGAGGAGCTGTTCACGTCCATTATTGTTACTATTTGATGTGTCAAAATGTTGAAAATGAGAAATATATTTAAAAAAAGCACAACATGAAGCAAGAGCTGTATATGCTGCTGTTGAACCTCAGTCAGCAAATCTGCCATTTGTATGCTAACAGCACAAAAATGTCTGTGTCTAACACAACTGTAAAAACACAATGAAATAATCCCTCGTCCTCCTCCTCCTGAGCGGGAATTCAGCGGTGGCTGTCGCACCGAGGCCTCTGTGCAAATTTGGACAGCGCCGATAGCCACTGATCTCGCACTGATCCCCTGGTATATGTGAGCTGGATATTTCCCCTTCTCCCCGGGACAAGGCTGTGTTTTTCTTTTCCTTTCTTTCTTTGAACTTTTCTGAATTTGATTTACACTGCACTCAATACTTCCTTTTCTCTCTCTGAATTAGCATAAGAAAGTACCGCGTATGGATCCTGCACTCCCTGCAATGTACACTAAAAAAGTTTTCACAAACGCCTTAAACTTTTTAACACCTGTGTCACGCTGTTACAGGATCATTGTTTTCCAGGTTGTCTGACACGGTGGAAAGTTCTTATGCAGCGCATATATTGTAAAATAAACAGCCTAATATTGACAGTCACATCCTTGAATGTAGTCGCCTGTGCTGGAGATTGAGGAGATGCATGTCACTGTTTCCTCAGGCTGTGACACATGTCTCGTTGGGCCGGCAAAGCTCCTTCGCTGTCTCCCCACCCCCCCACCCCCACTCTCTCGCTTTATCTCACAGCGCGGGAGAGAAACATGCTCTCTTTCTATGCGCTCCACAGCCTCCTTGTTCTCTCCTTTCACTGTAATACTGCAGTATTTCAGCATACCAATAACTGGGACTGTGGGGGATCCTCTCCTCCTCACTGTGCTGCCAGCCACCCAGGTGTGACTACATGTCAGAGAACAGTCTCACTGTGACCACAATTACACTCTCCTCCTGACTTTGCTTTGCCAGCCCTTCTTATTAATCCACGACCCACAGTGACTGCTGTTGTTACATATGTGTACAGTTGTCATGCATTCAGCTCGGATGTACCTGCACTTACAGGTACAGTATAGCAGACGAATATGCATATATATATGTTTATATAAGAACTGGGGTCGGGTAATTGCAGCTGTGGGACACACAAAGGGATTAGCATGTGACAGCTTTAATGGACAGCAATATGAATAACATTTATGCTCCATATGCAACATGTAGCTATTTACATTTTTCAGCATTTTCTTCGTCATTTTTAATATACAAACTTCTTCAAATCCATCCTTAAATGACCCCGCTAACAAAGACATCCGAAATAAGAAAGACACAGATGCGATAATATAGTTTGCAAGTTTTTTTTTTTTTTACGGGATTATTATTTCCTAGTGGAGACTTGTTTCCTGTGGGCGTCAGGTGATTGACAGTAAGCAGAGTGTAATGTAATGTGTGCGCTGACATGAAAACACTCATCCCAGTCACAACAGAACAACAATAAAGCAAGAGATGAAATGAAATTACGACTTTCACGCAGACTGTGATGGATTGTCCCGCTTGGGAAATTTCAAAGTTGATGCTTTTTGTCTTTCTTTACAAAAATGAATGGCAGTGAATGGCAGCTTCTTTATTTAAGCCCTGATGTCTTCAACTATGCCGTGGGTGGGTAACCTGGTGCAAACTTCAAAAACACACATATAAAGCTACTGTTTTGTAGCTGAATGAATGAATTCAATACATATTACACCGGGCTTGTGGGTAAACAGAAACCATAAAAAGCAAATAAGACAAACTGAGTTAGACATTAAAGATAGGGTTGGTCATTATCTTCCACAACATGTTCTGTTATATTTGTTGAAATTCTCAAATCCTCCCGACAGCAGTCAATAAATCAAATGCTTTCCCAAAAAAAACAACAATCTGGTATCTGTGGCTGTTGCAAGCCTGTAATAAACCCATCCAATTATTTAATTTGGCCCGAAAGAAATGATTGTTGTTTACCTTAATTGTGATAATTTGTGAGGAGTGGCTTTTGACTTTCTTGCTAGATTTAGTGACTTTTGGAGCTAGTGCTGCTAGCTTCTTTCATTGGAAAAGAGTTGACAACACTGGGATGGGTTTATCGGTTAGGTATTTTTTTTAAATTTAGCATAGTCTTGCTGGGTTCTCAAGATCACTGACCCAAGCTTTAAACAGAAACAATGTGAATACCTCTTCATAATCCACCAAGTTTCATACAACTTCAACTTGGTATCACATGACTATCAAGTAACATATAAAGTGTTGCAATTTCATATTTACTATTGTCACTGCCTTGCAAAAGACCATGTCGCTCCAAAATATAATTATTTTAGCTTGATGACAATGCATTTTGCACATAATCCAGTAGGTTTTAATGGTCCAGTGTGTAGGACCTGGTGGTATCTAACGGTGAGGTGAGGAGATTACAACAATTTGAAGCTTCTCCCATGTGCCAAGCGTGTTGGAGAGCTACGGTGGCCGACGTAAAAATGTGAATGGCCCTCTCGAGAGCCATTTGGAGCAGAGTAGAGCCCAAGCAGGAAAAGTTAACAAAGTATGGTTTGTCCGTTCTAGGCTACTGTAGAAACATGTCGGTGCAACATGGCGGACTTTGTGAAGAGGACCTGCTCCCAATGTAGATATAAATGGCTCATTCTAAGTTTACGAAAAACAACAGTTCTTATTATCAGGTGATTATACACTAAAGAAGACATTAATATTATTAGATTATATTCCATTTGTGCAAATAGATCCCTCTAAATGTTACGCACTGGTCCTTTAGAGAGTTTATTTATGTAAGAAGTATGACAATTCTCATTACCATGGAGAAGGAACACCTAATCATTCAGTTCATCTAGATAAAACCTAAATATCCAAATTCGGAGATACATGGTTTTCACTGCACAGTGACAATGTGCGTACATACTCCTGCTCAATTGCTGTGTGCAGCTAAAGTCTGTCAGTATTGAACTGTTTTTGACCCGTGTAAGTCCCTCCTCCTTTACCCACAGTGCATTTCTTTCAGGCCGGATCTGCTGTCATTCTCAAGCTGTGAGCGTCACGGGCAAGCCGAGCACCGCAGGTCAGGGCGATTCAATAGGTCAAAACTGCATGAGACGGGCAGTGTGGAGCGAGCACAGGTTTGTTTTAATGTGAAATGGGTGCAGATCAGACAACACTTTGATAGGACTGAAAGAAAAATAAATTCATTTAAAAATATATAAATGATCTTGTCTCTTGTCTGTGGAATATAGGCCACCCATGCAGGAGCACAAGGATTTGAGCTGCTACTGGTCAAACGCACTCTTCATTTAGATGACTTGAGAATTAGTTCACAAGCCTCTTTGATTTCATCACATTTGGTGGCAGAAAAAGAGCAAGGAAATTAGCTTCTTCGCTGACGATACTGGGAATTCCCCTCGGCGCAGGAGCAGGTAGGCGTTCACTGACTTGCTCAAGGGCACTTCAGCAGGGGGGATGCTCGCTGGATTGAAGGGTGGTCTGTTTTAGCTAGCGAGAGCGTAAGAGGGGGGAAAAAAACAATAGGAGGTTAAAATGCAAATGAGGGGCAGGAGTTAAGGTAAATTGGAGAAGGGAGGGAGGGAG
>CAKALG010027279.1:0-10628 GCA_916700815.1 Helicolenus hilgendorfi | reverse complement strand
AAACAAAGGCCGAATTATATGTAACCATGATTAGAGTACACATAGTTTAGTGTACGGGCATAACCAAGTTGGTTTCATACAAACTAACAGAGAAGTTTGGGGGGACAAAGCCTATTGTCCTTGATAATAGTCTATGTTTTTTAAGTTTCAGATTTTAAGATTGTTTTCTTGGTAGCAGTAAAATGAGAAAATAACATTCTCCGTTGTTTCAACTTCATATTAATATGAGATTCGTCATTAAGAAAACACAGACATAGGATCAGCTAACACTCTGACAGATTATTAAATTCGCGGAGAAGGTCAGGTAGTTTTTTTCTGTAAGATTATTTTTTACTCTGTGTACTTTGAATTTATGATTATGTCATGAATTGATGATGAACACACTGATGGATGAACTAAGCAAACAAAATTTACGGCCAAAAAAAGTCTAAAAAAGGTGAGGCAGGGAGGAAACACACAAGGAAAAAAAGACAGAAAGAAAGGTTGTGATAAATTGACCCTCTCCGTCTCACATATTCTCTCATATATTAACATCATATTACTCACTTTGACAGACTACATTCCACTGTGTTTTCCCCTAATTTGCTCCTGCCCCTTGTTGTCTCTGAACAGAGCAATGAACAAGTAAAGTGGGATTTTAAAGGATTTTTTTTTCTCATTTTCAATCATGTCAACAACTTTCCTGGGCACCGCTGTGTTTCCCTGGGGCCTGATGGTAAAACCATCACAGAGCTGAGCTCCAGGGGATGTTTTCACTGAAAATGCCTTCAAGGGGAATTATCTTTTCCCAGAACATTCAGGGGAAAATGGAGCAAAGAGCAGCTCGTATTTAATAGCTGCCAGTCTGATTTGAAGGGTCGCTGTAATCAGTCAGTTTCTGGGTAGCTTACTCTGGATCAGCGACCCCCTTCGATGAGCACTTTAAGTCAGACTTAGAATAGTGACCAAAACCTTAAATCACATTTATTCTGTTTACTCTACCAATTATACACACTGGAGACTTAAAATAGTTATTATTATTATTAAAACTGTATAAAATGTAGCCAAAATATAAAAAAAATAATGTATGAAGCACATTAAAAACAATATAAAAACAAAAAACATAAAAACAAACTTTCCTTCTTTTTAGGCTTGAATCACGTTGTTTAGCATCTCTCCCCTGTTGCCTGTCCCTCCTCATTTGTTTCTGTGTATAGCTGAATGACAAGACTATAAATTGATCAATGACAGTTTAGCCTTCGGATAGCAAGTGTGACAGAGTTTGGGAAAAGGGCTTTAAATCAGCGTGTAATCTCTCACGCGTGTCAGTCTCACATGGAAACAGTTATTATTAGTTATGCAACAGGAGCTAGAAGAGGGCAGTTTGTGGCAGATGTTGTCTTGTGATGAGGAGATATGGAGGGAGACGAGTCAGGGGTGGTAAAAATGAAAGGGACTGGCTTCAGAGAAAGTAAACTTGAAATCAAGAATGAGTAGCTTTGAACCTCCGTCTCAAACAGCAACATGGTGTTTTCAGGTTTTGCTGTTTGATGGCAGCTAATAAGAAGCCAGCAGGTATTTCCCAGAAAGTTAGGCAGGAAGTTGTTGGAAGGAAACAGTAAATGGGATGCAGTAAAATTTTAGTGTGAGCATGTGTGTGTTTGTTTATTTATGTTTATGTGCTTTGGAGGGAGAAAAGTTCAGATTAGAGATGATTATTGGATCAGTATCTCGCAGGTAATAATGAGAACTTGGGTTATGTGTGTTTGGCTTATGTTGAAATGTCAAGATAATAAAAAGCAAGCTATTTTAGTTATTCCAAACGTACATAATTATTGTGCAATGTTGAGATTACTACTCCCAAATGACACAACATATAGATAGTTACACTTAGTAACACATAAATACGGAATAAACTACCTTGAAGAGTTGTTATATTTACAGTTTCTCAGTAAAGGAGGTCTAACAAACGTGTCGCAAAAACATTTGCAAAGACGATTTTTAAAAAATATTTTGGAGCCAGCATTGTTTACATCCATCAGTCTTCTTCTTTCCTGCCTTTTTATTGGTGCATTGCTACATTTCCTGGCATGTTGCTGCCACCAACTGTCGATCAGTGGAAACTCCACAGGGTACCTAATAAAACTAATCATTATGTCATGAATAATGCCGTATGTATTTATATATATTTTTGTCTATAATATGGTGCTGGTGGTTGTTATTGTGGCACAGTCTAACACTCAACACCATATTTACATAGCCCCAGGTCTAACCTGATACATTTACATAAAAGCAAACTGGTTAAATGCAGCTAATAGTTCAGAGCCAAGTAAGAGAAACTCACTCTTTCACTATATGTTAGAATTAATAACAATCTGTCCCCGGCATTAGAGGAAACGCTCAAGTATGATTAGGGCTAATTCCAATAAGACTATTGCCTTATTTTCCACATTTATTTTTTATCCTGCCATCAGTTCTGTTTTGTGTCTTACTTCAGTGCTCATTTCCGCTGCCAGTACAATGTCCTGGGGCTAATAGATCCAAAAGCAACACACACACACACCTCCTTTCCCTCACAGTTATAGTCTGCGTGGAAATCGACAGTGTGACTCTATATTAACATGTTATAGGAGTTGTTTAACTACCTTTAGCTGCTTAGAAAACAGGTAGAAAGTCCGAAATCTGTCAGCACTTGGAGCAACAACACTGCACAGTCTAATTCACTTGTTGGAAACGGTTCCACAGTCGTCAGTGTTCACGTTATAAGATGATTTAGTGCGTGATGATTGATCTTGGAATTACTGTTCATTCGGTTCATTTATATGGAAGCGGTCATTAAGCTGGGTTTACAGCTTTTCATCTTCTCTTTCTTCCATGTTATTGTCTTGTCATCAGCCGTTTCTTTGAATACAAAAACACACACACGCACGGAAGTAAACACACACACACTCGTCAGCCTGCCCGATCCAAACAGTACAAAAGCCAAATGAAAGTCATTCTTCCAGCTCTGCTGCTCAGAACAAACCAGTGTAATCACTAAGCCAGCTGAATGACTGCAAGGAACGGATGATTACCTTTTTAGATCCATGCCAGTCTCTCTGCATTACAGGATTTAGAGAAGGAATAATAGTATTTTACCGTTGGGATTGTGTGATTGGAAGCGTGTGTGCATGGATACATGTGTTTACTAAAGCATTTGTGTCCTTGTGGACTTGGATGGCTCTACTACTCTGCAGCATGTCTGTCTGGTATAAACTTAAAGGGTTAGTTCACCCAAATCACTAAAAAATACAATATATTTTCTCACTTACTTCTTGTAATGAAAATGTAATGGCATTGTGTTTGTGGCGTGCATGGCATTGATAAATGACATTTGGAGAATTCAACAGCAGCATCCCTCTCTAGCCCCCACTAGCCGAGTTTCCATTCAATTGTCAAGCGAATTTTAAGCAAACTTTTAAAATCTCGCAAGAAAATGCACGTGAATTAGACGTGTTTTCATCAACTGGTTCGGGGTGAATAAACTCGGCTACAGTGTAGTTTCGTCAGAAGTTGGCGCTATAGACGACGCTTTACACACGGCTCTAATCTGCCAGTAAACAGAGTAGAAGAAGCAAACCGGAAACTAAACACCTTGGTCATCTAACCATCTACGAGAGAAAGATGGAGAGAGGTCTTCAGAAATTTGGGTAACTGGGCAAGTTTTAAGTAGTATAAGTTAGAATTGGCCATGTTTCATGTTGTCCGGGAATGAAGACAAACATTTAGATGTTATAGGAATATCTGGGAAAACGCCGACAGCAGAAACAGCTGATCATTCGTGTGAGTTAGATGTTTTGCAGAATAAATTCTGACGTAGCTTCAGAATTTATTCTGCAAAATTTCTATAATGCATTTAGTGCATCAACTCTTTTTTGACAAAAACCACCTCAAGCGAGGTGTAAAACCTATTTCTCACAATTGAGGAAGTTTTATCAAATTTGTGCTGTTTCCATACAGGGGGGAAAATATGTTTTTTAAACATGAGCACACTTTTTAAAGTAATGAAATCATTGCAGCTAGGCAAATACAGTATATTATACAGCATGTGGTTTTTTTTTTTACAAATGAGGCGTAAGTGTTTAAACTATTCAATAAACCCAGCATGTCACTGTGAAACCCAAGCTCATTAAAACACATTAATATTGCTTCTCAACCCACCAGCCATAATCAAAGAAATGAGGTAAAATACAACAGAACAGAACAGGGTCACTCGAACATGTGCAATGCATCTGTACCAAGGTCAGGCCCAGACACATCTCCTGTAACTGCAGAGCTGAAATCACTATCATTAAACCTGTTAAAAAAACACATATTGCATCACAGTTAAAGGTTGTAGTTAACACACAAACACAGTCAGCTGTTCACCGCTTACATTGCCACTGATGAGAGTTTTTTTGAAACAAGAAATGAACACATTCCAAGGAAATAGACCATCACCGACTTGTATGTGAATACATATAGCCAGCATATACTTGTGCACTTCAGTGTGTGTGATATGAGTCAGAGAAATAAGGACATGAGTCACTTTATGCTGCTTGGCCTAAGAAATTCTCCCATCATGGCTTTAAATCCATCCTGCATTGTATTCATACAGACTACTGTGGCAAATAAGTGACCCCTCTTTGAACTTTATTACCTGAGGCCTGACATTTTTGTGTTAGTCACATGCACTCAGTGGCCTGAGCCCTGAACCAACACTATCATTAGTCAGCTGTCAGTCGGTCGGCTACATAACGGAGAGGAAAAGGGACTACGTAACATTTTATGCAACACATGGACATGTAAATTATGACCACGTAGACTGTGTTGTGTAGGACAAGTACTGAAATATTAAAATAGATTTTTGGTTCAACATAATATTAGGTCCTCGACCCCGAGGCCAACGTGAGATCCCTTTCAGAACCATATAGATTCCCTTGGGCTACATCCACACTAATACGTTTTTGTTTTAAAATAGATAACTTTTGCTACGTTTATGCCTAGTGTCCACACTAATCCGGTGTTTTCGAGCCCTTAAAACGGAGACGTTTAGAAACACCGCTGAACCTGTTTCTGTTTTAAAACTCCGGGGTTGCGTTGTGGTCTGGACGGGCAGAAACAGAGACCTTTGGAAACGATGACGCAGACACCCACGTTTGCTTCTTGAATTGGGTCTCATCAGTCATGACGTGTCCTTCCCTGATTCATCACGCCCCATCACGTGAACCTTCTCCGGAAGAAAACAAACCACATTAGCTTTGACTACCAATGGTTACTTCAACATGGGTAATGAGTTACAAGCCTCTTAGAAGTCTCTGGTCTTACTTTTCGCCATTGCAGTTCTTCCTTCGTAGTATTTTCTGCAACTGAACAACCAACCGCGCTGCTTCTTGTTTACATCGGCACACGCCTGCCCAGTGTTGAAAATGATATTAACATTTTTTACTTGACAGAACTAATTGAGGCTAAATTGAAACTTCTATGCAACCTGAAGGGATTTACAGGAAAGATGTTCTCAGTTTAGAGAAAAAAAAATGCTACATACAGTGCTACTAGCACTTTTATATTTTGGGTTAGTGATCGCACCACAGTGCCTGTATCCATGCCATCAAATATTGGACGCAAACTCTTTGCAAATCCAAATGGCCCATGTACATGAAACACACTTCAAATGGTTTATGAAGATGTGAAACATATGAACAGGTCTTTCACCAAAATGAAAATGATCATAAAACAAGCCCACAACATGTAGTCGAAGCCAGAAAACAAACCAAAACGGTCCACTGGAAACTTCCTCGCTTGTCCAACTGAAAGCTGTCCAGCTACATCCAACATATTAGGTCAAGTTACGGTAAATGACAGTGATGACTCATCTCATCTCGCTGAAACAAATCTAACAAGTTGACTTCAGACCCAGTGCAATTTGGATTTGGAACATTTCACTTTTAGGTTTTGTATTTTCATCATAGATGCAGCACATAACACTTCACATAATATTAACCACCTTTGCATGCTGTTCACATTACCAGCTGCCACCTGCCAACATTTTACTTTATTATACAGTTTATGTTGCTTTACCATAGTAAAAACTTGCTGACTTTGCCTGAGTGGCTCTCTGTGATTACTACCGAGGTAAAACACACAAGCAAGGAGCTGGTCTCCTGTTTTTAATGGTGAAAGAGAGAAAGGTGAAGTGTTTTCCATTTTGAAGGCCAAAGTGGAGCCAGTTGTTACTGCAACTCCATGATATACTGTTGAGTTTATTACTACTGGAATGCCTTTGAAGTGAGCTGTAATGAGCTGTTTGTGCATGTACTGTAGTGCGGACATGCCAGAATAAGGTACGCAGGTTCGACAGTTACGCTCTCTCGTTCTCTTCCGGTGTTTCTGTTATTGTTGATTATTTTTCACGTGGATGGCTACAACATGCCTAATCACCAAACTTAGCACTTTGAAATGTGCTTATATACCCTCAGTCCTTCATGCCTCTACATGTGGATTTGAAGACACATTTATCACGTCTGGAAGACAGATCCCCTGTTTGCACAAAAAAGATGGAAAACCCAAAGCAACACTTTCCATCATTTTACCATCAATCAGGGAAGACACGCGTGACAGAAATTCTCACCTCCAAGAGTTATGTTGCAAATTCAGGAGGACGTTCATCACGCAGAGCCAAAGTTTAACTCAGAGTCATTTCCACAGATGGCGTTTTGAAGGTTAGATAAATGTGCTTTAATGATTTAAGACAGCATTTCTCAAGGGTGATGTAAGATGGTAATATCCTCAGGCAGGGCTGTGGTCAAAAGGAAACATGTTAGCTAATGCCTTGTTATTGACAAGAAGGAATAATCATTTTATATTATTCATCCAATATGCTCTTCCGTCAAAACTTCCATCTTCCATCTCTTCTCTCATTTACATTTTAACTACGGCAAACAATTTAATAATTACTTAAAGGGTAACTGGTATTTTTCAACCTGGACCCTATTTTCCCGTGTTTTTTGTGTTTAAAGGACCAGTGTGTAACATTTAGGGGGATCTACTGGCAGGAATGGGATATAATATTAATAAGTATGTTTTCATTAGTGTATAATAATATAATAATATAATATTTTTTCCTGCTTGGGCTGGAGTCGATAATATTAGTTGCTCCTGTTGCCGCCGCTCTCTCTCTCTTGCTTCACCACTCACTTCCCACGTACACACACACTCTACACTGGCTCTGCTCCAAATGACTTTAGAGAGCGCCATTTGCATTTACGCGTCAACCACCGTAGCTCTCCAACACGCTTGGCACACGGGAGAGGCTTCAATTGGTTGCAATCTCCTCACCTCACCACTAGATACCGCCAGATTCTACACACTTGACCTTTAAGTGACTAATGGGGACAACCAATTTTTTTTAAATTGGTTCAGATATTGAGGCAGAACGCTGTTACTAAAAGTGTTTGTTTTTGCCACTGACACGCTCAGATTATTATAAGTGTCTGACAACATTCTTGTCCGCTCTTTAGTTTGTAGGAGCTCTTCATCCGTATACTCTGGCTCAAATAAAGCCAGCCACATTGTCAAAATCATCTAAATATACATCGAAAATCTTTTAGATAACACTAAACTACGCTTTCTGTACTCCAACACAACAAACTTGCATTTCCATTTTGTCTTCCAGCAACACGTCACCTCGCCAGATTTCAGAGCAAGACTTCTCCTTGAGAAAGATTCTTTCTTTAATGTCAGACACTTATAATAACAATCAGGGCCTGCCATGGCAAAAACAAGCACTTTTAGTGGACATAAATGACGGTGCCAAATTGCCCTGATAGGATTACATTGCAGCCTGTGAGCAGCTGCTGTCTTCAGAGCTCTCCCTCAATACTGGACCAATTTCAGAAATTGTTGTCCCCATTAGGCAGACATAAAAATGTGGGAAAAACGAGTCCAGGTTGAAAAATACCAAAGTTACCCTTTAATCTTATACGGTACCATATGTTCGCCCTAACCTTGGCAGGACTGGATTCAGGTTTCTTTCCCGTTTGAGGATATATAGCTTTATTATCTGATCTTTTTAGGACACTTTTTTGTCTTCTTCTTCTTTTTACTGGACTGTTGTTTGTCAAACATTATATTTTGTGGTTTTCTGACTGTAAAAGTGTTTTTGCACTCAGGTCTCTCTTGAAAAAGAGATATTAATACTGTATCAATGAAACTCTGAGTTACATAGCATAGTGGTAACATACTGTACATTTTAAGTAGGTTTTTAGGACTATGCGTGTAGGTGCACAGCTTTGCAGCACCTAAACCTATGATCTAAACACACTTCCAAAAGACAATAGTTAGCTTTTGAGGTTTTTACTGGAGGCAATTGTGAAACTGTGAAAACAGTTTAGTGAACAGATAGTGATCACAAATCAGAAAAAGATACCATGAAGTAAAGTTGTAAAAATGTGTTGGTACAGTAACAAGGAAACTGGATTCACAAGATTAGCTGTCAAATTAGCTACATTATGCTTGAACGGGAGCGAATGTTCGGCTGTGTCCGAAATCATTCACTCATTCACTACTTCCTACTTACTATCCAGGAAGTTCTATATAGAGGACCACTGTATATAGAAGACTATACATTATAATGAGCTAATCGGCAAAATGAAAACTTACCAGATCAACATCGATTGATAGACCATCCATATTAAATACGACATGTATTTTTGTGATAAATACATATTCTAAACTATTTTGTTGAGTTGTTGAGTGAATTTAAGCTCCCCTTGGTAAGCAGTGATGCATGTCTAGAGATTTTATTGTGAAAGGTAAGAACGGAAGGAGTAAAGCGGTGATGCTAGAATGGCTAGCTTGGTTAGCAGTAAACTCCTGTGGAACATTCTGTTGCTAGGAACAACCAGTACTGAAGTGGTTGCTGCTAGCAACAGGATGTTCCATTGAAACCAACAGCTGGCGGCAAAATACTTGACCGTCTTTTAACTGCAGGAGATCAAAAGAGGTGAATCTAAAAGAGAGTCAGAAACCATCACATTTATAGACGTCTATACTATGAATTCATCCTGTAGCTGTTTGACTTCTCGTGTTCATTTCAAGTTGATACCTTTGTGTGTGTGTGTGTGTGTGTGTGTGTGTGTGCTGTATGCTCTTTGCAGTCAAACCAAACCAAATGAGACTGTCTGATTTTCCGTAACTGTTTTTTTTCTATTATGAAACATGTTTTTGCAAAGCTTGACATGTTACAAGAAGCAGCATTTCTCTTAGGAACGGCTTGGCATTTTTACTATTATGAAATTCTATCACTCAAAAAGGAAAAACTTGACATTTAACATGGGTGGGGTGGGGCTGGTCAGTTGTTTACAACCACATTTTTCCCTAACATTGATAGTTAACGAGGGTGAGTAAGTGTAACGTCAACTGTGGTTTAACCCCGTAGGTTTCTTTCAGAATGCGTACGCACACACCTCCTCACACCTCCTCACACCTCATCCTGATGTTGTCGTCCGCGAGCCAAATACTACAAACACGAAACCACACACGTAAATACACAAATGGATTTGTACATTATAAAAGACAAACAAATTGACACATACAAACATGTAGGTGTTTATGTTTGGGCCTGAGGGCGTAACTAGGCTGCTTGAAGTGAAAGCTGTTTCTGTTAATATTTTGGGTTGGACACTTGACTCCTGCCACAGTTTTGAAACTCAAAATTTACAGCCACTGGCAGGGAGGCCTTCTTCAGATTCATAAATAACATTAGTTATGGGTAATCTGACCACACGTGGACAGATCTAAATCGAAGCATGAATGCAGCAGAAACTTTCTGAAGAAACATTGGGATCTGATGGAGTGCAATGATCAGCAGACATCCCATATGTATGTTTGTTTGACGTCAACGTGTCTCGGACGAGGTGTCATGAACTACAGTGCTTGCCCGAGGCTGACAACAAATCCTGGGATCACTTTCCAGGTGTCTGCATCAAAGCAAAGAGACGGCACGAGGCGCAATGATTTACGCACCAGACGTGTTTATTTCTGCACTCAAAAAAATGGAAATATTTGTTAGATGATGCAGACAGGGCGGCACACCATAATGATGGGAGGTGGTGCAGCGTCTAAACAGGTCGACAGGAAGTCTACGTACAGAGGACACCCACACAGAGACTGATAATTTGGAAAGAATGTACATGTTTTACTCAGACGATTGGCCTCCCAGTGAATCATCAGTAAAATGTACACTCATCCAGTCATACTCGGCCATAAATGTAACTACTGTTACTACTGTTTATGGATGCAACACTGTTGTCTCTAAAACTAAAGGGTCAATTCACTCAAACTAAAAAAAAAAAAAAAACGCATTTTTTCTCACAGACCTGTAGTGATATTTATTCTTGGAGATGATTTTGGCTTTATCTGCCTAATAAACCAAAACAGCTAGATACCACAATAAGTAAGAAATCTAATTATAAAACAAGGAAGCAACTCTGTCTGTCTGTCTGTCTGTGTGTGTGTGTCCTTCACATATCTCGAGAACCGTTCATCCAATCTTCTACACACAGTGTCAGAAGTGGACATATGACACGTTCAGGGGCTTCAGGGCTTTGCAGCCTGAGTCGAGCATGTCA